>JAUKPP010090345.1:0-15939 GCA_032273245.1 Phyllaplysia taylori
TCTTTTAAAAGGGTCGTGAGCTGGGCTTCAGCGCTCACGTAGATGGAGATTCACGTGGAGTACGGGGAGACGCAGACATTGTTTGATCTTTAACCCGTTGATCGCCGCTCCGCTGATAAGTGACTATTAACCCTTTCGCGGGTGACAATCATCATCATCATGTGATTTTTCTGTGATTCATACTGAAAGATTTATGCAAACGGAAAAAAAAGGCAACACGCTTAAGAACAACCTGTATATCACAATGAAATTTTTAATTTTTGCAAGTTTGCAGAAAGCACCATCGTGAGAGTACGATTCACTTC
This sequence comes from Phyllaplysia taylori, assembly GCA_032273245.1. NCBI lineage: Eukaryota > Metazoa > Mollusca > Gastropoda > Aplysiida > Aplysiidae > Phyllaplysia > Phyllaplysia taylori. Next base: position 306 of record JAUKPP010090345.1, read on the forward strand.
AAGCCAGTCATTTTTTCCCTACAGGTAACATTGAAGTCATTGGAATTCTGCTAGACTACAATGCAAATCTGGACATTAAGAATTTCTTTGGATTCACCCCACTTCAGAGGGCTGCCAGTGTGCAGGTTTGTATTGGGAATTCTTCCTCATTCTCAACTGTCAATGAAATTGTTCATCAGCTGATCTGGGGAATGTGACTTGATTGTTTGTCATCAATGACAATAGCAAAACATAAGCGAAGTACAGTGGAGTTTAAAATAACAAAATGGTCAGATCAGAGGTTCCCTTTTGTATCAACTTTCTATTTAAAAATGAATACTAAGAAATGTCAAGCTGTGAGTTTAGTTTGGTTACTAGTTTTACATCCCCTGTAACACTGTAAGGTCATTTAAGAGACCGGCTAATTTGACCCTGCCTGTCAGGGCCAACCCGGGCTGAGAGGGAAAAAATCCTAGCAGAACCCCCCCAGATTGTTCACGCCTGGGATTGAACTCAGATCTTCCGCAGGACTGGTGGAGAGCCTAACCAATACACCACAACACCGGTTCAAGCTGTGATTCATGACTGAACAGGGATATAATCATGCAAGAAGTAGGGGCTAAATAAGTGTGCCTTACCATACCAGGAGAGTAAACATGGCAACAAAGCTTTCATTCTTACAAAAATCTTGAAACAAGACATGAATTTTCTGTTTGGGACTTGGTGGAGATTGGGTCTCAGCTGGTTTCTATAAGTACAGTGAAACCTCGTCATACCATCCCCCTCTTTACCACCATTCCTGCATACTGCCTGCTTTTCACCGTGGTGCGGTTTGGTTACTGTATGAAATCAGTGAAGTAACTCTTTGTACCGCCATCCGCCAGTACTTCACGGGGTACATTCTTAAGTAAATGTAGTAAATAATGCCCGCAATATCGCCAGCTCAAAACCATTGAAGTAATACAAAACCTACTCTCACTCTCACTTATACTTCACTTGGTAAAGTCTACGTTTCACCAGTGTGTTTATAACTCCCCCTCTCTTGTTGCATCTCTATGGCTGTGCGGAAAGGCATGTGAGCCACCATAACGGGGGATAACTGCGTAAGTTAGCTCATCATGTTGTCCAATATGTGTACAGCCTCCCTTGTTCTGCTCTCATTGTACCGTCATTCTCTCTTAATGACAGCTTTCTGATTGTCCCATTGTTGGCTGTTTAATGAGGTTTTTACTATATTTATACTGCCACTAAGTAAATAAATGAAAATACTGTCACATTTGATCATCCTGTTGCTACTCACATTCACAAGTAAAGACTAAAGACTTGCTGTGTGACTGTGCTGTTCTTTGTTGTCTCTCATGTTCAAACTTTTCACTTCCGCTGTCAGGCATCAGGTCTCAACACCGAAGATGACGACGATACACTGGAGCTGCTGATCAAAGCCTCGGGCCAGTTCAATCTCCTAGATGAGTCGGGAGAAGTGCTGAGAGTCGTGCAGCGCGACAGCCGACTAGAGGAGATTCTACAGCCGCTGTGTCAACATGCACGACCTCTGCTACAACTTTGCCTGCACCAGATTAGGAAATCACTGGGCCCATGTTACCTCCCCTACATTGTTCCTCTCCTTCCTGTGCCGCACAAGTTGAAAGAGTTTCTGCTACTTAGGCTTGAGTCTTCTCGCTATCTCGGCCCAAACACAAGTGAACAAAACACTGAGCGGGAAAACAGGTGGAATATATTAGACTGAAGACAGTCAGAATTAGCTCTAGGTTTTCTCAGCTCAACCCGGTGCTAGCGACTCATCGCAGCAGACACCAGTGAACACTGTATGTCATCTATGACAATTTTAGTGGAGTGTGGTCTCTGCTACTTTCATTACATTCAGAGGAATAAGCTTCAGTTCCACATGACTTGCTAAGGAGCATTCTTTTATCAGGGATCCAAGGTATCAGATGTTCATCCTTGTGGTAAACTCACAATTCAATACATTTTTCTCCTTTGTTCTGTCTTAGTGTGGCTGATATCACTGATATTGATAAGATTGCTCTGAGAGCTCTTGCCCTTTTCGCCCCACGCCTTGTAGTGTGAAGTGCAGACTGCGGCAGTTGTTAAGTTCCTTCTAGTGTACCGTCAGTGTTTGGTATCGTGAGAAATTGGAAAATGTCAGGTCTCTTTCTTTGGTTTGGTTTTGGCTCATGACCTTGCCTGTCAGGGCCAACCTGGACTGAGAGGGACATTGTCCCAGCATAAAAACGGAGAGATATACTCGATCAAACAAAGTGCCCCACGCGGGCCTTGAACTCAGGTCCTCTACGTGATGGCGAAGCGCCTAACCATTACACCACAGACATCAGTTCTCTTGGTTAAACCGGATTTCGGCAATTTTCACCAGTATTTTATTCATTGGATAAGATTTTGTCTTCTCTTAAGAGGACTTAATTTTTTCTCAACTTCATTCTTCATTGACACAATTTTCACATTTGTGACCGTGACAAGTTCCTCCCAACTTTACTATGCTTAAGCATGACTGGGTTCTGATGTGAAATAAAATTCCTCTAGTTTTGTTATTGCTGGCCTGCTGGCCCCTATAACCAATGTGTTCTCATCAGGGACAAGTATCTGAGCTTAGTAGGTCATCAAAATGTTGTGTTCACGGCAAGATTGTTTGATGGCCATTTTGCAACTTCCCTAATCTTCTGTTGTACTCTCTGGATTAGTCGATTTTAAGATCTTCAACCAGCAGCACAAGTGGATTTTAAATTTGAGAATATATTTTGTATCCATAAGTTCAGGTTTGAGAATCCCTGTCCCTTCAGTCAACTGTATTTCTGTTGTGGAGTTAAATTACCCACCCTAACCTTTTCAGTCTTAGATTTTTATCAGTTTTTAGATAGAACTAATGTTGAGTTTTTCTCAGGGTCAGGATGGCTGGTGAATAGGCCTTTTTTCCATTTTCTAACCACCAAGGGGTCTTTTGTATGCACAAGGACCTTTTAAGATTTTAGTTTCCTTTTCCACAAGAAGGCTTGATGCTTCGTATACCTACTCTTTGATTGTAAAGAGTATGTCAGAAAGAGAAGAGGTATGCGAGGACTGAAAATGGAGAAACAGCAGGACAACTAGGGTAATGAGATCATGAATATAAGAAGAATGGAGAAAAAGAGGGGAGGGGGGAAAGCGGTAGGGAGAGAGAAAGAGTGAGTGAGAGATAAAAAAAAGTAAAGGGAGAAGAATATCAAGGTTCAATTTGGCATGAGAGGCAAGTACTGTACCTTTGGGCTATGTAAGGAACCCCAACTTTTGATACAGGCTTGAAATTTTGTTGAAAGACTTAAGCCAACTCTCGGCATCAGAATGAGAATGTAGTTGATAAAATAATTTTTGTGTTTGTAAGTTTTAAATGTCCTTTCCTTGTTTTGTAATACGAAATACATGTATTTGTTGATTTAATCAAAGTCAATACTATTCAATGTTTTTGTCCCTGTGAACTGTTTGCTCCTGAAAACCAAATGTACCACCTGATATTATGACAACAATATTCCTGTGTTCACCGTGCAGCATTTGGTATATGTTCTACAATAAGTATAATCTTTGATCTTGGTGCAAGAATATATTTGTTTTTGGAATGAATGAAACTTTTCTTGCTATCAAGTGTTTGTTGTGAAACTTTACATGACCCTTTGTTCTGACTGAGAGCGCAGATCTGCATGTGTGTATGTTTTTTTCTCGGTATAGACTCATGAAATCTCTTCTCTTTTGATACTTCTAACTTATGACATCTATAATTCTTACTGAACAGGAGATGTCACAGACCTGGCATATAAGATACTGGAGATTTAGGTTAAGTTAGGTCACTAGTTTTATGTCTCCTGCAACACTGTACTGTCAGGTCATCTAAGAGATGGGCTACTTCAACCCTGCCTGTCAGTGCCAACCAGGGCTGAGAGGGAAAAATACCAGTAGAAAACCACCCAGATCATCTGGGCATGGGATTGAAGTTGGGTCTTTCGCGGCGTGACAGGAGAAGAGCCTAACCATTACACCACAGCGTCGGTCTGGAGAATTAATGCTGTTGTTGTTATTGATCCAGTAACATCTGGGTTCTAGCCATTCTGTCCAATGTCATGTAATGAAAGGTGCAGGTTTTCAGTAGTTGCAGCGTGGTTTCATAAAGTGTATTGTGTGTTTTGTCTCGGAGGGAGAAGTGTGGCTCTGATGTAATTTAGGGCTGTACAGTGGAACAGGTGTAAATCAGCCTGTCTGTAGACTCACATCATCATCTGCATCATCTTTGCCTTTCTCACCCTGGACCAAGGTATAGTCCACGCTCAAACACCTTGCACTTTTCTCTATCTTGGGCCAGCTACTTGATGCTATTCCATGTCATTCCACTTTTCTGTATACCATTCTCTGTGATTCTTCTCCAGGTTCCACGTGGCCTTTTCCTTGATCTCTGACCTTGTGGGTTCCAATCCAGCACTTTCTTTGTTCTGTAGACTCAGATGCATAATGAAAAGAACTTATTATTATTAGCCTCTGCTTAGATGTTGAGAAGAAAACATGCATTAAGATTCCTCACAAGCGGATGTTTTCATTCCTTTTGTGGGATCAAGAAAAACATATTGCTGCTCAGCATGTTACACTGATAATCATATAAAGTTCTATTTAAGTTATGTAGTGAAACAAGAGTTTGCTGATTGTGATCCTAACCCAGCCCAAACACTTTTCCATATCTAATACACAATACATGTATTATTTATTTCAGTGGTGATACATGATGTTAACTAATATCCCTTTACAACACTTGTTTGGATCTATAACACTGATTTCTGTTGAAGTTTTCACCCATTCTCTACTATGGTTGGAGAGGAGACTTTGTGTGATAAATTGTGGCTGTGGCAAATCATTAGATTGTATACGTTAGGTGCTACAGTTTTGAGTTTCTAAATTTTCCTTAACTAGCCAGGTTTTTTAAATTTTTTGTTGGATTTTTATTTTATTGTACCGTAGTACCAAGTTTGTTTCATGTGTTGGGTAGGCCTATAGATTGACTGAAGTGATTTTGTCTCCATGCACAAGGCTGTTTTATATTTTTTTAAATATCTCATTGATAGGAATGTTCTTGTGATGTAAGTTTGTTAAATGGATGAAAAATCTCTTTTGTCTGATCAAAGGTGTCATGTGCAAGTATCTTATCAAAAAGGTGGAAAAGTGCAGTATGCTGAAGCTACCCCTGTCACTCTGTACATGATGGAAGGCTAATTTTTTCAAAAAAATTTTCTTCCACTTCCATTTTCTCTTTCTGTGCTTTCATTTGTTTTCACATGGGGCGTACCAAAAATTTTACTTAGGCTGCGGTGTAATGGTTAGGCTGTCCGTCTGTCATACTGAAGAATCAAGTTCATATGGTTCAGAGAAGAGCGTGCCTGGGCAAAATAGGGCGTAAATCTAGGCTCATGTTGAAAATTTCAAGTGTCCATGTTGAATAGATATTGATTTACAACTTTTATACTGACAATCTCTTGTATTCTAAAACTTAGCTAAAGTGTGCTGGGACTATGGAAAAGTGATAGGGCAGAGACGTTGGGTCAATAAGTGTTTAAAGGAGTCAGTACGTGTACCTGTTCTGTAGAACATGACTATAGCAGCACCTTATTGGAACACCCCCTTTTTTTCGTATGTAAAATCAATTACCTGTCCTCCGGTTTAGCAGGGCTAGGAATGGCCCAAACTTGGATACAGCGGGATCCGGGAGGCAAAAATCGAATATAATCCAACTGCTGTGGGCAGAGGGGCGACATCAAGAGCACTAAATATAGCTACCATTGACGTCGTAGCGAAATCTCAGCTCTGCAGGAAACCCCAACTCTCTGCCTCGCTTTCTCAATTTTGAATTTTGGACTCCCATGATTTGCTTATGTTGTGGTTAGTGACTGAAACAACAGTCTTCCTCTGCATGGGAGGTAATCATGTGGTGGATTTTTATAATTTTTTTTGGCAATTTCCCTTTACATTCCTATAGCGTGAACTTGCCTACAGCGGGATTTTTCTTCTGGGGCTATAAGTTTCACTACAGCCATGCTCTCCTGTACTGTAAATGGTTCATTAATCATCCTTTATCTGATCATAGGTTTGTATGTAATGTATGGATATGTGAGTTCTTTCATCTCATTCTCACAACTGTACATTGTTATGTATCTTAAGTGGATGGATGATAGAAAGAAGTTTCAATGTTAGCTAGCAGCCCTAGGACTAGGCCCATTACTTTGATAGTTGCCACAAGTAACTGTATTTTCTCCTCTTTGTTCTGATTGGGCTGTTAGAACTTTCTCATTAGTAGCAGCTCTAGATTCACTGTGATAGTTGTCATGACAATTTACATGTATTTTTCCAACTCTACACTAGTTCATCATCATCATCATCATGGCCTGTAATCTCTGTCAGGGTATTTTATAGTGCATAGATAAAAGGGATTTCTAAATATACATACATGTACACGTAATTCACTTAAGTTAAAAAAAAACAAAAATACATTTCATCCCTTTGCACCACCACCACTAGACATTTATCCATCAACCATTTGGGTGTCCTGGCTTTAGTCATTTTTCTGTACGAGGTCAAAATAAAAGTTATTTTGTACGACAGACACACTTTTTGCTGTTTGGCCCATGTGCCTATTTGTATGTGTACATAATAACAATATTACAAAATGGCATGATCTAAAGTGTATTTTATTTTTATTTTCACTGCATTACTGATCTGAATGACTCATGTACCTGTGGGTGAATGTGATGTAAAGGTGTTACTTTTAATCATTAAAACAAAACTGTACCTGGAAATATCTCTTGTGACTATGACTCATTGATTACAAGTAGGGGATTAGGGTCCAAAACACGCTGATATGCATTGATTTATAGTAAAACCTAGATGCAATATACTCAGCTCCCCTCTGGCCTAGATTTTCAAATGTATTATTATAAATTGAAAGCTGATCTATTAGCACGAAGGCTCTTCAACTTGAGGTGTCCAGAATGCATGCAGTGTGAGCGCCAATTCAAGCACCCTGTCAAAAAGTGAAATTGTTCAGCGGTCTTTTTTCTCCTCACAGTGGAGTCCACTAAATTCTAACTCAGATAATTTGGTTTTCTTTTTTATTCAAATCGATGTCAGACTGACCATTTTTCCCTTCTTTGTCTCTATTAAATATAATCGCTGAATTCGAATTCGAGCCCCGAGTCATGCCGATCAGCTATGACCGGACCACGTGTTTGAATGCATGGTGCATCGGCTGTCAGTATCGCCATCAATTACACTACTTGAGTACTTGTACTAGTATTAGAATTATTACCCTCAGCTTGCAGTGAAACATATACATGTACATGGATCATGAACCACTTTCACACGGTGGATGGTGTGCTCTGCATTTTTCTCTCTTTCTCTTGTTTTGATGTGTAATTCAAACTCAGATAATTCCAGGTGCTTGCTTCATCCCAGCTATTTCGAATTAAGCGGATTCCACTGTATTACAAAATGTCCCTTGAAAACTGGGTTTTGGTGGCAAAAATCTCTGTGTATTTAAGTAACTTCTAGAGTTGAAAGTTAATTTTTTCATGCACTGTCACATATATATAATAAACATGACCTTGAAAGAGGGAAAACTTGGAACTGTAAAAAAATTAATGTTGGAGCCAAGAGTAGATTGTATCCAGAGCATGAATGTTACACAAATAGGGTTCTATTGTGGTTGGTTAGTTTAGCGCCCCTTTCAACACTAGAAGGTCATTAAGAGGCGAGACCTTTTTAGCATCTATCTCTGATAGAATGGGTTGGAGCCATGAAAATTTTGGTGAATCTCCAATGGTTTGGATTTGGGACGTACATGCGTTCCAAGGGGGTGCATTTCACCACTCAGCCACGAATGCACCCAAGTTCTACTTTGGCCTATAACTATAATGTCACATTATGTAAGTGAAAAGCTGGGAACTTTAAAGAATTGGGACAAGTAAAGTACCATAATATGAACTCAAAAAGCAGTTTAAGGGTAAGACACACTAACTTCACCCAACTCTGTAAGATCATTTACGAGGTGGTACCTCCGAATTTTACGTCTATCTGTGATAGGACGGGGATCGGAGCCATCAAAACTTTGGAAAAATTCCGGTGAACATCCCAGGATTTGAACCCGGGACCTCCTCATCTGTAGGTGGGCGCACTACCGCTCAGCCAACGACGCCCTCAGTCATGCAATAGCCAATACAGGCTTGCCAACCGTCCAGAATTATTCGTGAATGTCCCAAAATCGAGCCATCGGTCCCGAAGTCCCGAAAATGGGCAGATTGTCTCAAAATGTGCACAGCATTGTCAAAATTAAATTTATTATTATTGTAGCCATATAAAAATACGAAACATAAAAACCCTGATGTATTTCCCATTCTGGAAGTAGTTGCAATTCAAAGTATCAGAATTTTTACTTGTACGTTTCATATGATTGGTAGCCTGATTACTACAATGTATTTATAAATTATGTCACTGAATTTTTAGTTTTAAATTATCATGTCTCTGCCACCCTCCCCCGGCCGCGGATCAGCGCCAGGATTGTCCCTAATTTGTTTTCTAAAAAGTTGGTACGCCTGTAATGCTTCTTCTCTATAGATTTTGGGTTGGCAGGCATAAGGCTATACTGTGACAGTCATTATAGTCACCATCCAAAACTATTTAACCTGGCTAAAACAGCCAACGAGGCTGGTGCTTCTATAAATAAACAGCTTTTGACTACTATTTGACCTGTCAAATTCCAATCTGAGTTGAAGACAAACTAGTCTGACCATTAAGTCCCAGTCAGTTGGATTTCAGTATCCCGCAGATTTCATTATGTGCATGCTAGACTGTATAAGGTCATTCAAGAGGCAAACCCTCAGTTCAACATCTGTCCCACAGGATGGGGAGATTATAAGTCTACCACATCCTGGTGCATCTCTTAACTTGAACCCAGGACCTCAGTGTACTGAAGCCACACACTGCTCGGGGGTTCTCCTGTTCTAGAGGTAGTAGTCTCTGCCTGTCATGCCAATGGCCGTGGGTTCAAACCCAGGGCAGTGCAGGCATATTATTATCCCCAATAAATTTCTTCTTCTCTTTCTATGCCTTATCTACTCTTTCAACTAATTTTCTGACTCTTCCTCTCACTCTCGCCTCCTCCTACTCCCTGCTACTCTTGTCGCCTGCCTTGCTTCTCTTCTCTTCTTCCTTGTCTACTCCTTCCCTTTCAACAACACCCCTGATCTTAGGGTAGGTAAAATCAAACACCTAGTCTTCTTGGATATGGATGAAAAACTTCGAAACCTCGCTTGCACGTTAAAGATCCCTTGATGGTTGAAAATAAAAAAGAGTAGCCCTATAAGGCCACTGCCTGGGCAAAATTAAAAATTAATCCCTACCAAAATATACTTTGGAATGGTACTGGCTAACTGGGCGCCGAAATGACCTTATAGAGTCCATGGAGCCCTAAAATCCTAATTAAACAAGCCTCTTTTTTAGAATGATCTCGCATAATGTCATTGCAATTTTCAATGTGTATAATCCATTTCCCTAGCTTTGAGTAAAATGCGGATAGACATTGCAAGACTTTACAGAAAGCTTACACATTGACAGTGAGGAATGAAGAAAAATTATGGCGTTCATAGGCCATACACATTCAAAATTAAAACGGATCATAGTCATAGATAAGGCTATTTTGTTTAGCTGAAATCCCATGAAACTTCATTTGTGCGTTCTGGACTGTAGGTGCAGCAGAAGATAGACAACACTGAAACAACCATAAATACACAACAAAATTAAAATTTAGAACACAGATGGCATTGATTTGTTGTTTAATGTTCAGTCCGGTCCATACATACATACATTTTTTTTAGTGTAGGTCAAAGGTCACAAAACAAAAATCCAACAAAACCATCTACAAAGTCACATCGCCTTCACTCTAAGAGTTTTTGAGTGTACATGTGTACAAATAATGTACAGAAATAATTCTGATAGAGATAGCCATGGCTATAGGCATCAAAAGGTCTATCAGCATAAGGGTAGCACTTCATTAAAAAAAACAAAAACCCCCAGAAAGGACAACACAAAATAAGGGGGGGGGCTCTCTGTCAGGAAGAAAAAGATAAGTGTTTTTCCATAGCATCTATGCTTTGAGCAGAAGAATGGACTTTACTTCAAACAAATGCGCCCACAACACATCATCTGCTCTCAAGCATAGGTATTGGGCAGTCTCATGCTAATTATATGTAATACATGCAGTAAACAATCCTAAAACGGAAATCAGTAGAATTGCTGTTACATGTTTGGGTTATAGAGCTTTTGCAGCACTATCAACATTATAAGGTCGTTTCTTCAGTGCCAGGAAGTAGATTAGGACAATAGCAACACTCAGAAAGAGGTAAGAGTAAGAGCAGGCCAAACCAGAGTCCCTGCCAACCACCTGCCTGTTTCACTATTGAGATGTTCAACCTAAAGACCACACTATGTGGTTAAGTGTATCAAAGATACATATGTGTTATTTAACTTCATCAATGTGAAACAGATGGTGTAGGATTGGACCATGCACTCACAAAAACACTCCCTTCTGTCATTCCAAAGTTTTCACACCAATTTCCTTTGACGTAGCCTTATTTATGAATAAAAGCTTTATTTACCGCAGTATATCAGCGGATAGGAAGACGTGTCCAAATCCCCCCCAAAGAGAAACATTCTACACAAAGTGCTGGTATCCAACATCCATCACCACAAGCCCAAAATGATAAAAGAGACAAGCTCAACTACATGGGTGAAATGTGTCAATTTGCAGCTACACAAACAGCAGGGGGGGGGGGGGGTGTAAAAAGCAAACCAATTAAAAATGAAACACAACCATTTCTACACCGTATCAGTGAATCTGTTTTGAAGAATTTCATGGCAGTTTTGTCCGAGTTTATCTGTCTTCCAGACAGAGAGACAAAAAGTTATGGATGTTGATGAGAATCCAGATAGAAGGCAGCGACATTCTCAGCTGACAACTATACTTTGTAGACTACTAATGAAAACACTTCAGCAACCCGTACCTTCATTTGCGATACTATGAGCAAGGACTAACATGTAGGCAATATCAACCAATCTGTATAAACATAGCCTAACTTGGGTCCTGCTCAGCACCAAAGGAATTCTGCTCTAGCATCAAAATTTCATTCTGTACCTATATCATTTGCTACTATGCGTGACAAAGGCACAGTCCATGTGTACTGAACTGACCTGCACACGAGAAGCAAATCACACCCTTCGGCTTTCTGTCTCTCATTTCCTTTACATACAATATATATACAAAAAAAATCTAAAAGATGCCAAAAGCACTGTTTCTTATTTTCTGACACTGAAAGATCTCAGGGGAAAAAACCCGAAGATTTCACGAAGAAAAAAGAAAAATTGTTCAATACAGTGAGCGAATAATTCACTGTCAATTTAAATGATTTGTCTGTGTCTTAATGATACTTTGAGGGGTAACAAGTAAGATATCTGGACACGTGTGAAGAATGAAAGCTCGACTATGAATAATGCAAGACATTAGATTAACAAGACTCTCATGAACGTTACAGCCAGTTAGGTATGTATTAAAACCATTTCAAGGATGGGAAAAAAAATAATTAACTACTACACTAGTCATTCAAATGACATTAAAAAATAACATCCTTTCCCTCCCCATCTTTATTACCGTTTGATCAACTGAGAATGAGAGCCGGTACACTATTCTGACGACTGAATACTTGTACATCCTAAAGTATTCTATCATTACACTACTAAATAATAGACAATGAGTGGAATACGACATTAAATGATTACAGAATGTCTTATTCTTTAAAAATTAAAAAGAAACTGAACTCTCAGGTGGATAATCTTTAAGCCTTTACTGAAGGACAATAGTTCAGTTCCATATTCAGTATTTGCGCTAGAAAAACCCAGGGTTATTTTTATTGCATTGCATTTTGGCTGCAGATCTGCACCTTTTTGGGAAAATCTCACTGTTTTTCTACATTTATGGGTCAGCTCTATTAATCAGCCACTATCCAGCCCTGTTAAGACATTTCCCTTATGTTAAAGCACCTAACACTAAGGACATGAAGATTTCCACCAGTTAGCAAGTACAGAAATAACTGCTAAAATTTTCGAAGCACAGAATAGGGGTTATTGAAGGGGCAGATGACCAATCATATGACCAAAAAAAGTCTTTGACTCCACATGAAAATCTTAAGAAGCTGGGCAACCAAGGTAAAAATACCCTCAGTGTTTCAGGACTATGACTACTGGTCATAACTCAGATTTGAAAAAAACCCAACCAAAACTGTCTAACATAATTAAGAGGCTTTAAATTTTTCACAAGTAAAACAGATCGTTCTCAAGCGCCTTTACACAATCAAATACAGATTATGTGTGGAACTTCAGATATAACTTGTGCTTTAATCTTCATAAGTAATAAGTTTTGCTACTTCTTAACAACTAACAAGTAATAAAATCTAGAAACTCTCACTGGACAATACAAAATATTTTCTCCATACATTTTGACATGCTCTTGTTATCCCTTAAAATACCAAAAGGAAAGTAATTTTCTCCCTGTGCCCGTCTTTGCCCCTGTAATAATTTTCTGAAAATTTAGCTGGATCATTCACAAAGACAAAGCACAGCAGTAGATAAGACGAGAACAGAACACAGTCATTCACACACACAGAAAGCAGCCGGCATCATAAGCCTGCCCCGTCATCCTCCAACTCTAGAGTCTCCAAGTCTTCTTCCACCAAGTCTATATCCTCCCCAGCAAACAGGTCTTCATCAATGTCAAGGTCACCGTTAATGGTTGCCTCCACAGCCGCAGCAATGGCAGCATCTGTTTCTTCTTGCAGTCTCGTCTTGGCATCTGATGGCAGGGCAGCAGCTTCATCCAGCTTGCCAGCCTCTGGGGACAGACAAGGGAATTCAGATTCAGAGATTGTTTTTAATTTTTTGTTTCATTACAATTTTACAGCATGATAGACACTACAAGATCATGCCAGTGCCAGGAAATATATTTGGATAAAAGTAACAAATAGAAAGAAGTAGAGGGAGCAGATCACACCAGAGCACACATCAACTTCCCCTTCACAGCTTTCACCACAAGGAAATGGCATAAGTGGAACAAAATCACCTCGCAGTTTCAAAACCCAGATGGCATTGGAAATGAAAATAAACATATATCAGGACAAACACAATCAACCACAGTAGGGACATGAAAGTTTTCAAAAAGCTTAAATGAGCTTTGCTTTAACAGATGAAAAGCTGGAAACAACCCTTTCAAAATAGGTAAAACATTTTAAATCAAACCCCTACTAGTGTGCCAGTGATCTGTTTTGACGGCGTGCTTTTCGCAATATTATTTACAGGACAAAAAAGACTGGACCCGCTTTTCGGAAGTCCTGTATATATGAGAATTTAAACGGCAAAACCAATGAACCCTTTTATTTTTTAATTTTTGCAAGTAATTTCAGCACATGGTAGGTACACTTGAGACAAATGTAAACTGTAGGAGAGCTAGATTAGCGCAAAGACTGATATGATCATATGTGAAAACTTCCCTCAAAGAATCTTTAAGTCATGTGCAGAATGTTTAAAAAAGTATATGAAGCTGCTTTTATCAAAACCTAAAAAATGGTACTTTATACGTCATGACAATTTTAGTTTGGATCGTAATCCAGAAATGACTGAACTCCGGCTTGAGAGGAAGAAAAACCAACAACCCCCCAAAAAATAACAGAAACTCCCCAATGGTACAAATCACCATCCAAATCAATGCCGAGCAGGCTATAAAATGTAATAAGCTAGGATATTTTACACAACACAGGACTAGAGCAAGCCTGCGTTCCCTTTGTCTGTTTCTATAAAAAAGCATCAACAAAAGAATAGAGATATAATAAGATTGAAAAAAAAAAAGATTGTTGACAGCGAATGTGCCCGACCCTGCCATCCGCAATGACACTTGAGTCCACTCACCTGTCAGAGGTACACATACTTTTCTCTCTTTCTTTCTATCACTGACTCTCTATTTTCTCAGAAATGAGATTGTAAGAGTTGCTGCTGTTATTCTTTTTACCTACAGGTATATTCAAGTAGGCCTATAGGTATGCACGCTTGAATTGAAAGAGTCTGCCTCACCCTCACATTCACAAAGGTCGATGACCGGGACCACCCCTTCCCCTCTCTTTTTCTCCTAACAAAGACAGTGCACTCACAACTGTCTCCGCACGGGATTTTTAACTTAATAATTATTGTACACCACTTGCTCTGATTGCCCATCGTCTGCTAGCTTCAGTAGCTTCCTAGCATCAGGAACAGCACATCACCATCTGGGTGCCCTTTGTATTATTTTTCAGTAATTTCGTAAATTGGGCTAAAAGCAACGAATTTTAAAAAAAATTGTTGACAACTCGGCACCCCCTTCCCCACTCTCTCTCTCCATTTACCTGCCCCATACTGGCCACCATGGACAAGCCAGTTTCATTCGTTCACATCTCCGTGCAGCCCCTCTCTTCCCGCACTCCACACCCTCCCCCTTTACCCTCTGTCTTTCTATTTCCATCACTCTGCCTTGCATACCATCACCGCCCGCTTTCATCACACCACATGTGTTCTATCTCTTTCTCTCATTTTGCTGCGGGCTGCTTCTAGGGTCATGATACGAGTTCCGAATTAGCCTACTAACTTTTAGATCTAGATCTACATGTAGTATTTGTAGGCTACAATATATAATTCAATAATAAAACAAATTTTCTTTAGTGATGGTTCCATAAAGTATAAGCGATTTGGTTGAAAACCAGAGATTGGTTTCTTTTCCTGACAGTTTTAAAAAAAAAAATAATCCGGATTTTGGAAGAGAAATGTGTATTTGCGGAACGCACACCGTTTTCTGGTAGAATAGTTCAATCCCTTACTCGATTTTATGCTAGAAAAACCCAGGGTTATTTTTATTGCAGTGCATTTAGGTGCAGATCTGCCACCTCCTCTCAGGGTAACCCCGATGTTGTTACTATTTTTATTGAGTACGGGACAGGTCTATTCCGGAACGAATACAGAAATTCCGTAACAGTAGGCATGTCTGAAAAACAATGCAGCGCTGTTTCAGATTTAACTTATGATGCAGCATGAAAAGATTAATTCCTTCTCCATCCATAAAGAGAAAAGTTCAACTCCTTCCCTATCCTGATAGATGAAAGCTCAATTCCCTCCTCATCTTCAGAGAAATCATACCACTGTGTTCTGATGTTCCATTTACAGTTGCAGAAAGTCGATCAGCAGCGGCTTGTGTTCCCGAGTTGTCGACGTCAGTGGCGTTGAATTTTGACAAATCCACATCCACTACCTTGTACTCCTGCTCAACATCCTCCTGAGAATGATGAATTTAGATTGATCACTGCCCACCTTTTATATAACCAAGTTATAACTTAGTGAAGTTGACTAATATAATTTGTACTGATGTCAAACAATTGACCGGGAAAGTGTGACGTAGCGCGCCCTAGCAACTCACTCCTTGGCTCTCAACAATGAATCAAGATGGCGGCTAACGCTAGTTTTGTCCGTTTAAAAAATAGTAGATGTGTTTGAA
>JAUKPP010090455.1:0-15939 GCA_032273245.1 Phyllaplysia taylori
CCCCCCACCACCACCACCACCACCACCACCACCTCTCTCTCTCCCATGTTGAAGGGGACGTAAAATTGGTAAAAAAAAATAATAATACATATCTCTCTTTCTCTCTATTTCCTTTTTCTTTCTCTTTTTGTAAGTGAAATGGAGAGGGAGGGGAGAGTGTAGGTGGTGGGCGTGTCAGCATGTGTGTGTGTTTGTGTGTGTACATGATATATGAATGTGTTTTGGTTTGGTTACCAGTTTTATGTCCCCTGCAAAACTGTAAGACCATTTAAGAGACGAGCTACTTTGACCCTGCAGGCTGAGAGGGAAAAAATCCCAGCAGAAAAAAAACAGATTGTCCACGACGGGGATCAAACAGGGGTCTTCCGCATGCAAGGTGAAGAGCCTAACCATTACACCACAGCGCCAGTATGGAGAGAGAGCAAGAGAAAGAAAGACAAAAAAGGAATAAAGAGGGGAAGAGCATTGAAAACGTCAAACACACCATTTTTACAGATTTCAAACCTTCAGAATTTCAAATTTATCAGTATGTACCATGTATGTAGTTAATACTAATGTATGCTATTCCACACAATAGCAAAAATCATAGGGTCTATAAACGATAAATGGCTTTGCTTTGCTGCCCCTGCATCCTTATTGCCAGGATAAAATACTATATGAGCGGACTCTACGACTGCCTCACTGTCCCACATAATAGACTGCATTTATATAGCGCATATCCCCGCTCGAAAGCAGTCTCTACGCGCTTTACAATCATTATTACCCTGGAAGACCAAGTCATTCAGAAACCTTCTCAGCATCCTGGGAAGCATACAGCGCAAGATGCCATTTTACAGGTGCTAAAACACAAACATACGGACAAGATCGGACACATACCTGGTCATCAAACACAAGGAAGACGTCCTTGATGCCAAAATGTTCCGGGTCGTCCAGATTGCAGAAGTAGCGAGCCTTCGAGATGTACAGATAGAAATAGAGCCTGTAGCGGTAGAAGTACACAATTCCACAACTGATCCACACAATCAAGACAAGAGAGAACAAGAGAGTCGTCAGCAGAAAAATCTCCACGCCATGGCAGAATCTCCATAACTGCAAATAAAAAATGTTCACGTTGTCTAAATGAATAAGGGATCCATTAACTTGATATCTGCACTGGTAGTGCTCGTGTTCGTTAAATATTGTAACCATTTTTGCATACCACCGCAGGAAACTAAGAGTTGTACAACTGCATTGTAAAAGATTTTCTCCGATGTCAACTAACAAGTAAGGAGAAGTCACTAAGATTGTTTCAATGTCCATCATATTTTGGTCTGACAGAGATGACAAATCATTTTTGCGGAGATCCAAGAAAGTTAAGTTGGCAAGGTGGTGGATCGAAGGTTGGAACGTGTGCAGGGCGTTACTTCTAAGTCTAACCGTACGAAGCTTGTGGTTATTGGAAAACACCAGAGCACTTAGAGCATGGATGTCGTTGTAAGACAAATCCAAGTATTCCAGCTGCGTGAGTTTGGAAAATGTCAGTCCTTCTAGATCTTGCTCCAGAGAAAAGCCAGCACCATTATAAGAAAACTTAAGAACTCTCAAGGCAGGCATATCACTGAAGAAATAGGGACTCAAAGCAATGCAATAGTTATTGGAAAAGTCAAGCTGTTCGAGCGCATGGAGCCCAGCAAAGGGACCCTCCATGCAGTAAAGAAAGTTGCTGGACATATCTAATATCTTCAGTACATTGTACAGAATTTCTAATGGAGGTACAGCATAGCCGAGTTTGAGCTCTTTACAATAAAGCTCCCGCAACTTTCTCGGGAAAGGTATGTGTGGAGAAAACAGTTGCTCGAACTTGATGTAACTCGGTAAATTGCTACACTCATAACTGCTACTGTTGCATGGTTTGGCATGCGGTAACTGTTTAAAAAGTTTTCGTTGCTTGTGTTGATAATTCCTCGGGATTTCTGATCTGTAAGTGGGGCAAAACTGATTTTGAAGAGCAACAATATCCTCTACAGTGAGGGATACACTACCCTCGTCCTCCTGTTTTCCCATATGGTGTAGCATCTCAGCGACCTCAGATTGATCATGGTCGAATATACCATCTGCTCTGGTTCTGACCTCACTAACCTTAGAGCCTTCTGTTTTTTCACCTTCAAATATTTTTTGCGTCTCATGTACTGCATTATATTTGTTTTGGGTGTCCATGACAAAAACTTCCAAATTCTTCATGAAAAATAAAGACTCCAGAAAATCTGCGACGATTATTTTATTTTTAGCCAAAGACAATTTGGTGATGGATTTTGGCAAAATCACTGGTACTTTCGGGTCAACTTCCAAAATGACATTGTGGTCGATGATAAGGGTTTCTATGCTTGTATTTCTCAGGTAAATAAAGTAGCCTGGGATGAGTGTGATAAAGGATTCACGGTGTATGTAGGTTAGGTCTAGTGTTTTTATCTGAGTTTTCCATAGACTTTGCGATGCATTTTGAAACTGATCAAACTGAAGATTTCCAACCCCTTGAAAACTGAGATAATTCAGTGATGGCAAGTATGAAAAAGCATTTGGATGAATTCGCCTTAGCCTGCAATCAGTGAAATAGACATGGAGGGGTTGCCTAGACTTGATATTTAAAAAAAAGAGCTCTGGTATTTCGTCCAAGTAACAATAAGGAAAACGGTTCCCAAAGTCCAAGACTTCTAGTTTAGTCAACTTTTGAAATCCAGCCCTCATTTTGTGTTGGCTCCATAAACCATCAATTCTTAGAATCCTTAGTGAAGTCAGGCTAGAAAGAGCTTGATCAGGATAATTGCATTCAACATTTCTACATTCCACCCCACTGAGCGTGTCACCTGGTTCTTGGATCAAAGATTTGTTCACAGTCTCTTGTTGCCCTGACATGTTTCCAAGTGTCATGGAATCATCGCGAGGCAACCAGTACAAATTTCTCTTCAGGTTCAGACTGGTCAGATTTGCGAGGTCCTCAAACACTTGCTGTGGGTAAACCTCATCAGACAAGGTCAGAGAGTTGTTACTGAGGTCAAGGTCAATCAAAGAATACAGTCCACGAAAAGTTTTCGATTCCAGATAAGAGATATTATTGGAAGAAAGATCCAAAACTTCAAGCATACTCATATCTGGGAAGGAGTCATTCTCCAGTTTCATCAAATGGTTGTACCCCAGGTGGAGTTCTCGCAAACCCTTCAAGTTTTCCACAAACGACTGTCCATTGACGAACATAGAGGTTATCTGGTTGCGAGACAGGTTTAGTGTGGACAGGTTCCCATTTCTTTCAAAATCCTTGGCATGTGGTGAGGTAAGATTATTCCAAGCCAAGTCGAGTTTTCTTAACGTTAGCGGCAAGTCCTGTGGGACTGAGGTCAAACCTTTGTTAGAGCAGTCTGCCGTGACAACAGAGCCCTGAGAGTCCAGAAGGCAAGAACAGTTTCCTAGACATGGAGCATACAGACGCGACGGAGGAATGCCTTTTGTAGAATCTTGGCAAAAAGTAATGACAGGGAACAGAAGTACGGGCAAAGCCATCCATATGACGAGATATTGAGACTGATGCATCCTGTCTGGCCGTCTTCCTGGGACGTAAGATCTGAAAAAAATCAATAAAACATTGCTCACTGGTCAATTTATCTTTTCTTAGTCGCAGTTCACATTGTTTTCATTTTTTTTTTTTTGGTTCTGGGCTCAATGTCCTTTGCAACACTGATAGGCATCATGACATGCTACTTCAACTCCTTAACATTAGAAAAAAGACATAAGCCTTCATTACTTTTTTTTCTACCCTATATGTATTCATATTATATCTACTACCAAGATTTTGTTCATCACTCATGGGTATGAGTCCGGTGGGGGTCACTCAGACTACGGCTAATGGTGTAGGCCTACAGTGAGTTAAGTTTTGTAATGTATTGCTAAATCTTTTCTCTTAAATTGGCTGAATTTCGACACTACTTTATTGTAAAATAGCCCAGTCTCAACAGTCTTTAAAACTTGTTGGGGACACAAGCCTTTATTATTTTATATTTATTTTAAATGTTGGGATGCTATAGGCTAATGTAGGCAGCCTAAAATATCTGACATGTAGGCTAGGACTAGGTGTTCAAATATTTTGGAACGATCTAGATCTCGTCTCTAGATTTTATCTTCTATCCTCTATTAGTTTTTAAGTTTTAAGTTATTTAAGCCTATCATTATTACTACTCAACTCACCAACCTAGATCTAGATCTACTTACTTATAATTTATTAACTCAACTTACTACTGTGTTACAATAATATAACAACAAGTCTTGAAACAAAACAAGAAGAGAGTCGCAGCACTGTGGACACTACTGTGGTGGTGACATCACAACAACGTTTATGTTATGGCTTCGTGGACTATTAATGCCACTGCCACAACAGAGAGGGGATGAACGTTTTAAATGTTCCCACCCAGTCTGAGTAACCCAGTACCCACCCACCACACCTGGAAGTGGAAGTCGTGCCAGGATCGTGTAGGCCTATCGTTTTCCTGGGAAATGGGAGGGATGACTGGTCCAGTAGCCAGTAGCTCTATCTCTATGAAATCATTTGGAAAACCCCGTTGCCGTGTCGTCAGGTAAACTTCCGCTTTCTTTTTTGTTGTCAAGTGAGTGGGGTCAAAGTTTGGGGAGTTTGGTTTGACAAGATGGCAGCGCTGGCAGTGAGATCCACGACAAACATAATTCGCCTGGGGTTTCTGAGACTCAGCGCAAAATGTTACAGTTCATCCACAGCACAGTCGGCTGATCAAAGCCCAGAAGACGAGTTCCATCTCAATTATCTTGATGGAGAACAAAAAGGTTAAGACAAAGTTCCTACCACTACCATTTTACTTTCGGGAAGCGAAGGAGCAGGAGTAGGGAGGAGGAGTGCTCTCAGTCTCACTCACTCGATTCTACTCTCTCGTCACAGTCGTCTCACTCACACTGCTCAGCAGACTGCATTGACGGCATTGTCTAGATCTAGAATCTAGATCTAGGTCTAATTAGGCTAGTATGTTGTTCATGAATTACAGAAGTTTCTGAATCCAAGTGCTGAAGACTAGGCCCCCTCAATTTCCAACTCCCAGTACTACTACCGTACTCCGCCGAACTGCATCAACAAAAGTAACAGTGAACAGGACACTTTTGGATCAATGATGAAGTCCCAATATTTGTGAACAAACCTCTTACTCTTGTGTTTGGTATCAAATGGAAGGAAATTTATTAAGGAATCTAAAAATAGCAATATTAAAGTGGAATTCAACACTTTTGGTAACAGTAACAGCCAACAGCCATGATGAATAAAAAGAGGAAAAAATCAATCGTACAAATTTTGACATCAATTGCTAAGGTACTGAAAGCACTGTTCAAATGCGGAAAGGAAGAATTGGAAACAAATTAAAGCATTGGAAGAAGAAAGCAAGGTTCAGAATAACCAAAGTATGGGGTTTTAGACCAAAAAGGGAGCAGGGGGGTAGAATGGAGGGATAGTAGTGGAAAGTATGAATGAGACTAGGGCAACAAATAGCAGGTAAGAATAGTAAGATTGGGTGATGTTAGGGGGCGTCGATGGCCAAGCGGTTGTGCACCCGCCTACAGACGAGGAGGTCCCAGGTTAGAATTCCGGGAGGTTTACCAAGATTTTTTCGGAGTTTTCATTGCTCCGACCCCCCTCCTATCAGAGATAGACGTAAAAATTTGGATGTCCCGCCTCTTAAATGACCTTACAGTGTTGCATGGGGCATTAAACCAAAACCAAAGCAAGGGTGATGTTAAGCCAGTGCTTGTTACATCATTCACACTAGGGTGCTGAGGGGTGGTCACTGTATTACAGACACTGGCAATCTTCTCTTTTGACTGCTGCGGTATCAAAAAGGGGATATATTTAGAATACATGGACAGACATTTTCCATAAATATACAGAAATCCGTTATTTTGATAAGCTCCGTCATTTTTCGTAAGTAGGACCTGACATCCATTTCAATGGTGAGTCATTCTACTGTGAGTACCAATCTTCAATTGAATAAGTGTATTTTTCCAAATCTGTATAGCCTGCGAAACGTTCAGTAATTTTGGTTGGATCATTTTCCATCCCTGAGAATAATATATAAAAACATGCTGAGAACAAACATAAAAGATACCTACATGTCAAGTTACGTTAATGCCATTCGTTTTCCTTAACTGTTATTACCTAGAGAAGGCCTGTCAAAAGTCCTGCTCCATAATGCATTCATAATCTTTTTAAAATTTTTATTATTCTAATTTCATTCCAATAGGTATTGCTGTATTTTCTCTCAGAAGATTCCGGACTAAGAATGCCATGGGCAGGAATGTTATTCAAAAGGTAAGTTCTCATTATATGAGGGCACAACATTTTAGACAGGCAATTGGTCAAACTGGGCACAAAGTATGCACCCAAACATCTCTAAGTCTCAGGTTTTAATGCTCTGACAGATGAAGCTTGAGAGTCAGTATAGTCAAACCTGCCCAAGCAACAACCTGTTTGTGTACAAATGACCACCATCCCACTTGTGTTTTTATATAGGTAATGAAACATATAGAGAAAAAAATCACTCACCACAACCTCAACAAACCATAAGAAATTTTAATGAAGAAAAAAATATAAGGGGGTGGGCTTCATTAAAAAAAAAATTCTTCATTAAAATTTCTTACGGTTTGATGAGGTTGTGGTGAGTGATTTTTTTCTCTACATGTTTCTTTACGCCTAGTATCACCACCCTGTTTGAATCCGTTTGGATCCCTCACAATACCATCTCCGTTGGAGAGCCACTCATCTCCTTATCTATATATATAGGTAATGAGACTGTCCAAGGCAACTGCAATCTCTCTACAGCAGAGTGTTGAATATCTGACTTTGTTGAAAACAAGTTAATCTGTCTTGATCCATTCATTCTGCTGTTACAAACTCACCATGGTCACATCATTTGAAAGTCTAATGGAAGTTTGTGATGCCGGCACTTGGATTTTGCTGCATCATAAATGACGAAGAAAAGGCTCTATTTTCCTTTCCTTGATCTTTTTTCTCTCTATTATGACATTCTGTTTTCCTTTCCTTGATCTTCTTTCTGTTTATTATGACATTCTAGGCTTTTGGTACGGTACTTCAAACGTTTATTCTCTTACAACTCCATTCTTTGATGAGAAAAAGAACCTTCACTATCTTGATCACTGTAACATGAATTGATATAATATTGTAGTAACATAATTTTCTATTGTGCATCGCTTCATTTTCTCATTTTCTACATTTGTTGTTTCAGCTTCATGATGCAATGGAGGAGGTCAAGTTCGATACTGGGGTTCGATGTGTGGTGATCCGCAGTGAGGTTCCGGGTGTCTTTTGCGCAGGTACGATGTTGTAGATGGAAGGTGTGGCCTCATTAGTCTAGTGCTTGGGTTCCCCAGTACAGGACTTGTATCGTAGCCATGATGCTTGTACTTTGGGTTTTGAGGCTTGGCCTATCCTGACCCCACATGAAGGGTTTGAATGAAAAAAGCACATGATGTATGTATCCATTTTTCCTGTTTTAAGAATAGGGGCCTTCTGTAATTTAAGGTGCATTTTTTAAATTTGAGTAGAAGCAGAATTTTTTAAGTTTTTAAAGAGGTTTATTTGGATTTTGGGTTACAATAGGCCCCTTAAAGGTACAGCTTTCTCTACATCACCATGTGCTGGTAGTTCTGATGAAAATAGGAAAATGGCATTAAGCTGCTTTTATCTGAGCCCTTTAAATTTTCATGCCTTAGAACTACATTCAGTCTTCAAGGCTTTGTTCCATTGCTTTTCTGCTTTATTTAATTTTCTATTGCTGATCAGTGAGCTAAACGTGTACACATAGCTTTCAGTATATTATTCGTATAACAAAATTCTAAATGGGTAGTTGGTGGTTACTCCGCTGTGACCTGATCTTTCTCTTTTTGTCTAAGCGTTACTATTGGCTTAATCTTATGTCCTTGAGTTGAAAAGGCCTTACAGTGTCGGTACTGGTAATGCCAAAACAGCTCCACAAAATTTTCAAAAACAAAATTCCTACTCTCAGTCTATCATTCACGATCACTGATTGCCAGGTGCTGACCTCAAAGAACGTTTGACCATGAGCGAGCGAGAGGTGGCAGCTTTTGTGGCACAGCTGAGAGCAAACGTCACGGGCCTGCACAACCTGCCCATGCCGACCATTGCAGCACTGGATGGGGCAGCTCTTGGCGGGGGACTGGAGATGGCCCTTAGCTGTGACCTCAGAGTAGCTGGTGAGTAAGAAGTAGAAAAAGGTTGGGGTCTTTTATATTTTGTTTTGGTTGTGTGTACCACTAAGTAAAAAATAATAATATATAAACAAATAAAACAATATCAAGATATATATCTTGAATCCTATCATTTAAAAACATGTAGGCCTACAGAGTTCCATAAATTTGCAGAAAATCAGCATCCTCAAGAATGTGTATTAAGCATCTTCAAGAATGTGCATTCAGATTAACCCTGTCCAGATACTTACTGACACACATATATCTTTCTATATTTTAGCGAGCAACTCTAAAATTGGCCTGGTTGAGACCAGCCTTGCTATCATTCCTGGCGGAGGTGGCACCCAGCGCTTGCCCCGCATCGTTGGTCCTGCAGTGGCTAAAGAGCTCATCTACACAAGCCGTGTCCTAGATGGCATTCAGGCTAAGGAGTACGGCATCGTCAACCACTGTGTGGAGCAAAACGAGAAAGGAGATGCTGCCTACCTCAGGGCGTTGGAACTGGCAGAGGAAATTTTGCCTAATGTAAGTGATGAGCATATGTCCTGTCTCCTTTATGAACATAATATTCTTAAAACAGGTTCTACATTTACAGCTAAATACAGCTAGTCATTTATTGACAACATTGTAGGCTACCATGGAGATAGCAGGAATGGATGGCTATAACCTTGAGGATGCCTTAATGAACATCTTTCAACATGCCTTCATGAGAAATCCTTCAGTAAGAAATTAAATAATACAGTCAAACCTGTCTAAGACGACCACCCAATAGAGAAAAATGTGGTTGTTTTAGACAGGTGGTCATCTTAGAGAGGGATAATCTTATAGAAAAAACTTAATTTGGAAACCGATGGTAAGTGATCATTTGTGCACCTTGGGAATGTATATGGCTAGAGAGAGTTGGAATCGCCACTTCATCATATTCACCTCATGGGGTGACTGGTCGTAACAACCTATATATGAGTTTGACAGTGAAAGAAGAAAAGCATGTGGTCAACTCCAGAATTATTTTTATTTGTAGCAAAGTAGCGTGCAGATTTATTTTTAGTGCTCATAGAGCATAGCACAGATCCATTTTTTCTTACCTGATAACAGTTTTACTTTTGATTCCAGGGCCCGATCGGAGTGCGTATGGCAAAGGCTGCTATCAACAGAGGCTATGAGGTATGTGAGCTTTGTTGTTTTTATTATAAATAAATCATGTTATTCTTCTGTGGTATGGGATCATATTTAAGAAACTGTCCCATTTGTAAGCAATTGGGTGCCAAATTGTTTATAAAATATTAATAAATTTGTAATAAAAATGAAGGAAATTTAATCTGAAATCATGGAATATTCAATTTCAATATAAAAAAAAAAAGAAGAAATTCACTGTGTCAATCGATGCATAACAAAAGGTGATAGAAATTTGACCATGCAAAAGTCCATGACACTCAAATAATGATGTTTCTTTCATAGACACCAAGACAGGAAGCCAAACATTGACAGAGCTGAATGGAACAATCTTAGAGAGGACAAATTAGCTACCAGCAGAAATTCCTTGTCAAATTGATAAGTTCCATGTACTGGCGTTCAGTCATGACCAGAAGCAGAAGAGAGCCACACAGCTGATTGGTTCAAACATGTTTTATTCAACTGCCCCAAACCTCCTGATGTACTGCACTGGTAGATGATAAACAAACAAATCAAAAGCTGATTATTTTTATTTCATCTCTAGTCACGCCATCATGGAAAGGCTCGAACTTTGATGTTTGAACCTGAAGCTTTTTTCATTGTCTTAACATTAATATTATACAATCCTCATAAGAATAATCATTATTCTCTTCTTTCTTCCACATTTGTTTCTTTATCTACTTTTCTCTCAACCTGTGGATCCTCGCATACTGTGAATTTCCAGACATTGCAGCACATGGTTGATGAATTCTTAATAAAAAACTACTTTGGTTGGATAATCACTTTTGTGCTCTGGCTTTACTCATGGATGATGTGGGTGGTTTTTCTGCTGGGATTTTTTCCACTTAGCCCGGATTAGCCCTGACAGGCAGGGTCGGAGTAGCCCGTCTCTTACTTAAATGAACTTAGTGTGTTACTGGGGACCAAAACTGGTAACCAAACTAAACCAAAACCAAGTTCTAGCCTTATACACTTTGCCCCATCTATTTTGTTTTATATTCTCTGTCATGCAGACCGGCGCTGTGGTGTAATGGTTAGGCTCTTCGCCTTGCATGCGGAAGACCCTGGTTCGATCCCTCGGACGATCTGGGGTTTTTTTCCGCTGGGATTTTTTCCCTCTCAGCACGGGTTGGCCCTGACAGGCAGGGTCGAAGTAGCCCGTCTTTTAAATGACCTTACAGTGTTGCAGGGGACGTAAAACTGGTAACCAAACCAAATCTGCCATGAAGTTATTGTCATGGTGTTATCTGCTCCGCCGACTTCTTCTAAGGCTTACTATTGTCCTAATCTACTCCAGGGCACTGAAATGACTGACCGTACACTGTCAATAGTGCTGTAAAACCTCACTCACTCTCTCACCCCCTCTATCACTCTCACCCCCCCCCCCCCCATCTCTCTCTCTATTTGCTCTTCCTTTTTTTCCCTCTTCTCCCTCTCTCTCTCTCTCTCGCCCTCATCTCCTTCTCTCTCTCTCTCTCTCTCTTCATTCCTGCATACCAATGTTGCGACAGCACCTTCCATAACTGTTATCTTGTATCCGCCATATTTCAGGTGGACCTGGAGTCTGGTCTGAAGTTTGAGGAAGCCTATTATGCCCAGGTAATTGTTCGTGCTCTCACATTATCCTCTTTTTACCAGTAGTTGTTTTGTAAATCACTTACTGTTAATAACTGTAGTTTATTTGCTCTTAATCAAATGGATCATTGCACCTAGAATTACGGGCATCATATTGTAATGTACAGGCAATGCTTGAAAGTAACTACAGCGGAACCTGCTTAATTTCAAGTGCTTGGGAGGAAACAAGCACCTCGAATTCAGATTAGAAGACAGAGGGGGTGGGGAGCCGCAGAACGCACCATCCACCTTGGCCTTGTGTAAAAGCTTTTCACAATCCATACCATATTGTTCAACAGGCGCACTTATGTACCCAAAGACAAACAGGTTTACACACCGTATGTGAACACAGCACAACACTTCCTGTTTTTAGTAGCCTACATTTACAACACGCAACATTCCACCGCCCAGCACCCAACTTCACATGACTACACTCATTCAAGAAAGCTCTGGCGCACAGTCTCACTTACAACAACTGCGACGATGACATGTTTCGATAAGATGTGTGCGGGTAGTCATACTACTAATGTGTCGTGGTGGATGGGGTGGGTTCATGTAACATGACTGCAAGTTTAGGACTTATCATCAGTACACAGTTCACATTCTAAGCTTTTACAGCGCTGGAGTCTGCATTACCTTCATCTTGGCATAACCCCCCTCTTGCTTGAGCGTTGTTACATGCACGTCATGTGCAAGGCGCATTCAACCCACCCGCCAACAAACACACACCCTGTATGTTTTGCTGCAAGCGGATGGAAATACTAACACATGATACTAGTACGGGTACCCTAGTTTATTGATGACAACACTGACATCGGATGCCGAATGCATTCAAACATGTGGGCTGGTCAGACCTGATTGGCTGGACTCAAGCTCGAATTTGAATCAAGGAGATTTTTGTAGATATAAGGCTTTTGGTTATTTGATTTATGTGATTATATCCAATAGAGACAAAGGAGGGAAGAAATCATTAGTCTGACATAGATTCGAATTAAAAGAAAATTGAATTATCAGAGTTCAAATTTAGTGGATTCCACCATACAAAAATTGGAATTTTAATGCAGCAATGCTGATTGTAATAATATCTTTAAAAAATAAGCTTTGAGACCATTTTTGTTTCAAGTATGTTTTGTACAATCAATTGAGAATCTTTGACAATATTATTATTGGCAGTGATAGTCTCTTTGCTTATTATTTTAAGATTGTTTATGTAAATGTAACATTTTAATTCACAGATCATTCCAACAAAGGACAGAATTGAAGGGCTGAAAGCTTTCAAGGAAAAACGTCGCCCTAAATATGAAGGACATTAAGGATCTTTTTGCTTTCAAGATGTTTTTATCAGTATTCCGTGCCGTGAGAAACTGTTTGCTAGCTGTAGTTGCTCAGAGGTGTTATCGAGAAGGTTGAATGTCAGTCGTTATCTTCGAAACCGATAGTGTAGTAATTTCAGATTTGACTTATGTGTGCCTTGCAAATTCATAATGTCATGAATACTTTGAATCAGTGCGTTTGTTTTGATTAGCTGCTAATGTCCTGCTTTGTAAGATTTGTGGAAACAATTATCAATTATACTGCCTGATTTTAACTAACATCTCTGCAACTTTTTGTACATATATTCCTCAGTAGAGACAATGGGCTTGTTTATGAAATATGGATTGACAAGTACATTGAATCTGCTGTAGATAGGCTTTCTGCATTGTATTTAAATTCTGTTAAATGCTGTATTATTAGTGATATCTCAGGGTCTTCCTTTTTCTGTTTAAAAACAGTTGCTCTTGTTTCTTTCCCTCACAGCAGTCATAGAGGTTCATTTTGTCTCTCTTAATGAGTTCAGTTAGTAGCAATGTGGAATATGTATGGGTACTGATTTACATATGAGAGGGGTGATATGCATGACAAATCTAATTTCCGGTCAATTTAACTTGAAGTATCTGCTTCTGAGCACCATAGTGTTTTATAAATCACTGTGCGATAACTTGAAGAATCGTTGATATTATTAGTTTAACTAATTTTGCATTTTATTCCACGGACAATATATTTTGTTCTATTCCAATGAAATAATGTTTGATTTTTGTTCTTGTTCTCCACATGTATGCAAAACCTTTTAACCAGATTCCCTTCCCTTAAAAGAATTTCTGTTGAGCTTCTTTTCTTTTCTGCATTCATTCAAATATAGATATGTGTGTTCCAAAGACGAATGAAAGCTGGTTTATCTCTATATTCAGGACTGTTTGCTATTAAGATTTAAATCTCGTTGGATATGATAAGTGCTTTTTTCATTTCGGTTGTTTTTTTCAATATATGACATTATGCAATTATAGAAGTGGGCTTTCACTTTCATTATTTTAAAGCTAGTGCCTTTGATAGTTTTCCAAGTAAAATTAGTTCAATTTATTTTTTCCTGTCTTTAGTGTGCAGCCATCTCTCTTCATTGATCAGTAATCTTGGCAATGATTAACCAACAAGTGAAAGATAATACTCACATGTTCATTTTTATTTTATGCCCTGAACTCCCTCAAGTTTTAGGTGTTATTCGTATTCATAGTTGAATATGATTATATTTTTTGTCATGAGTGTTTTTTATAAAGTAAAGCTCCGTTTTAAAGTAAAGAGTTTCTGGATATGCCTACCTTAATAGTTGAAAGACCATAAAAAACATGATGAGTTGTTCTTTTATTGTCTCTGGAAATGTATTATTTTAGAAGACGTTATTAATTTTATTTGTGTAAACTTCCCCCTGGAAATCTATGAATTGTTTCTTTTCTTTTGTTTGTTTGTGTGAAATTTCTTGTATTACTGGATTCCATGACTATTCAATAGCAAAAAAACGTATTAAATCTGAGTTTCACATATATTCTCGGGTTGGCATTTTAATTTTGATGAAAGTAGAACCATGACAAGAAGAGGTTTCTACAACTTGCCTCTGAAGCTTTGACAAGAACAGTTATCAGCTTGGGTCCAGCTGGTTTCACTGGAGTGGTGAAGGGGCAATATGTTTTAGTATGTGTTTTCTTGCATTCTCCTTTGTTGTTGCTGTTGCCAGTTAGGGACGTGGGCTCTCCACCCTTCATTTAAGTAGTCTTCATGACCTACAGAGCAATGGCACTCTAGCTCTGTACCCCGGCAGTACAGAGCCTTGAAATTGGCCCCTTATTACTGCAGGAGGGCAGTGCAGTCTCAACAGCTCTCTCAACCAGATATATATGTTAAGTGCAATACAGTCTTTGGTTAGCATACTGCCAGTATCGATACAACACTTTGACCTAACGATTGCAGCAATTTACTCAGGGACTGAACCATGTGTATGTCACATCATTTTATTGTTGCCCTGGTGCACTAACTTAGGTGAAATTTATAATTCACAAAGTTTGCCACAATAGGCTAACTCTTCTTTTAAGCTCTTGAACAAAGAGAATCTTTATTTGTATCAACGGTTGGTTGTGATTTGCTTAAATTCTATCAATTGCGTGGAATGAGAAATCTGTCCTTTTTTATTGTCAAAGTCAAAGATGTCCACAAGGGCTACTGCCCCTTTTCTCAGTCGGAGGTAGGCTACTTGATACTTGTGTATTCTCACTCAGGTAAAGAATGCAAGATTCTGTATTCTTTAACGCTTCGTTGATGGAAATGAATCACTGAACCATATGAAGTTGAATGATAGACTGTAAGAGTTCATTGAGAATCAGAGCTGCGTATGAGCTTATATTATTAGAAAGAATTACTGAGGTGTTGCGCGTTGCAGATAAGAGACATGTCTGAGTCTGAGGTGTATTGTATTTTGTGAGACTAGTGCAAGAAGGTTATATTCTGCTGTTATATTACTGTATCTGGCAACTTTGCGTGAATCTTGAGTCTTTTATCTCTGCTTTGTATGAAGGTTTACTAGAATGCAGTCTATGGCAATATATCACATATTGAGAATTGGAAGAAGCAATGGTTGCAATAGATGTGTTATACACTGGGTTTTGTACGAAATTTACTGATGGATTTCAACATATGAATAGGTACAAATATGTTGTGTATTCATAATGGTAATATTATGTATAATAATTTGGAAGAAGCGTCAGTCATTGTATGATTTTGAATTATGTGAGGACATTTTGTGATCCCTTTAGATATAATATGTACATGAAGAGTATGAATTATCTTTGTTCATGTCATTCATTAATGAAATAAAGATTAATGAATAATGAGTAATATTGTCTCAGGCTCAGTCTTTGCCGTTCAGTAGTTTATTTTTTGTTTGCAAGAATCACAGCATTGTATTCCACACCAGTGACTTGTTCTGCATCAAAGGATGCATCGTTTGGTGTCCTCATTACATATATATTTACGCTTAATAACAAAGAAATAAGGTTATTGCAAGCAGCTTGCCAAAAGACTAACGACAAACTGACAGTTTTAGAAATTTACGGTTTTCTGCTTTGACGCCTGTTGTTTTGAAAAATTCTATCAAAAACAGATTTACAAGCCAAATATTCTTGTGGATTTGTCAAGTGTTCATCAAGGCTACAGGTTAAGATTAGTATTTCGAACAGTTAGATTTCAAGCGATGGTTCCATGAAGTTATGACTGTGAAAACTAACTTTGTGTGGGTTTTTTTTTAATTGTTATTGAATACCTCAAACAACACTTAATTAACGTTCGTTTAAAGTCAGGAACAATGCCAGCGCTGTGGTGTAATGGGTTAGGCTCTTCACCTGTCATGCGGAGAACCCAAGTTTATCCCACACGCGGATCATCCGGGGATTTTCTGCTGGGATTTTTTCGCTCTCAGCCAGAGCTGTAAGTACTTTTACTGTACTTAGGTACATTTTTTAAAACCAGTACTTTACTGTACTTAAGTACTTTTTATAAAAGTACTTTTGAGTACTTTTTTAGTAC
>JAUKPP010090565.1:0-12564 GCA_032273245.1 Phyllaplysia taylori
TCTACTCAGGCGACGTGTCGGATAAGTAGATGTCAACTTAAGCGGCTTTATTTTACAACAAAATATAAAGCATGGGGAAGGTTCTGTGAAAAAACATCTACTTATGCCGAAAATCTATTTAAACGACGTCGACTTATGTGGAGTCGACTGTAAGTCTCTCCCTACATCAAACAAACACATCACAGAAGATGAACTGGCCCAGTGGTGTGATGGTTAGGCCCTTTGCCTCAATCTGTGTCATGCGGAAGGCCTGTGTTGGATCCAGAGCGCGGTCAATGTGGGATTTTTCTCCCTCAGTGCAGGTTGGTCCTGACAGTCAGGGTTGAAGTAACATGTCTCTTAAAAATGACCTTACACACACAGTGCTGCAAGGGGTGTAATACTGGTAACGAAACCAAACAGAATCTGAGTTCAGGTCCAGAATAAAGCAATTTTTCAAATTACCAATCTCCATCTCTCTTCTGACTTCTCAGCTTGGACTGACCTTGCCAGCAGTGACAGGTAGGGTCGAAGTGGCCTGTCTCTTAATACTCTTCTTACACATTTATTGAGGAGCATTTATCCAAAACTGAGTATACCCACACTACATGTAGTTGATGTAGGCCTACATCATACATGTATTTTTGCACTTTAGTTGAAAATAGAGTTCGCACCACTAGAATTACCTTTACCTTATACTTATATACTTATAGTTACCGTATAGACTTTTGTTCTCAAAGGTTTATTTACCGTACTTATAAAGTACAAGAAGTTCGAAACTACACATACATGCATAAACGCTGATTTTCTCAGAAGTGTCCAGAGGGGAGACACGAGTTTTGGGAAAAATGCTCTTCAGTTATTTAGGTCTGAATCGGCGTCTGTGGTGTAAACTAAGTGTAATGGTTAAGCTCTTCCCTTATCATAACCATGCAGAAGACCACTCCTTGATCCCACATGCAGACGATCTAATTTTCCTACTGGGATTCATCTCTCTCAGCCCAGGTTGGCCCTGACAGTGACAGGCAGACTTGAAGTTGCCCATCTCTAAATGACATGACAGGCAGAATTAAAGTTGCCCATCTCTAAATGACATTACAGTGTTGCAAGGAACATAAGTAAACGTGGTAACTAACTAAAACTAAAAACAAAATCTACGTCTGAACTTCTCAAAAGTGGTAAATTGGACTCAGTACTTCTTACTACACTAAGGTCTTCACATTCTTCAGACTTATAGAAAAACCTTTTAATTCTAAAAGGCCTGTTGTTAAGGGTTAGAAATATTTATTTCTCACAAGTAAAAAACATCAACACAAATTTTGCTGGTAAATTTGTCAGAACAGTAATGGTAATATTATAATTATGTATGTAGAAAATATCCCTGAAACATATGATGCTGATAATTCTCTTTTGATTTTTTGTATGGGTAAAAGTAAAATCAGAAAAACTGCATACATACAAATGCATATATACATATATATATTGGATTATGTGCTGCAAAAACAATGTGTTGTGTGATAATTAGTGTCTTAGACTAAGCTACTCCTTTGAGACAATAAAAGAGGGTACATGAGAGAGCCGAAAATGTGACCATCGATACTTCGACAAACCATCTATCCAACAGAATAAAGCAGGAACCAAACTTTTACTTCTCTATGATCTATTGCACTGATAAACTGATAGTTTGCTGTTCTGACCCTGATATTGAATAAAAATATCAAGAAATACACAGTTTTTTGTTTTTTTATATTGATCGATTGTAAACTAGAAGACGGTATGAGACATTAAATAATCCATTTAAGTTTTTCGGATACCAAAATCAATAGATTTCATTAACACACTGCGCGAACAGGCCCTGATTTTTAGTGTGCAGGAATAACGCTAATCTTGCATTTATGAAGTGCATCTTTTGCTGCACTTACAAAGCATACAATAAATGTGCCTTCAGGTCTGAGAAAAACCCAACTGCCCAGCAAAAAAAAGCACAATCCAAAACTCAATCAGAATTTGGTATCAAAATTTGGTAGAACCTGGTAATGTGAATTGCTATGACAACAAAGATAGCAAGAAGTGGATATGCAAATTGCATCGTATCCAGTCAATAAAAAAAAAAAGACTTAATAAATTTGATGCTCCCATAAACATATATATATCGCTTTCCACCTTCAAAGAATAAAACACAAATTTCTTTTTCGTTAGACATGAAGCTTGAGCCTGGTAGACATTATTCCTTTTGGAAAAACAATTTTGACTATCTTTTTTTGCCTTACAATGGTTCCTAACAGTCCTTTTCTTTGGTATAGAAATTAGAAGTGCACTTTTTTAACAACATGACTTGAAAAAAAGGCTCTTTTTTGCTAACTGCTTTTCAAAGGCCTTTTCTATCAACATAATCCTATAAACTAGCCCAGACAAAACTTAAAAGGGCAATGAATTATGTGCACAAAAAGTTTACCTCTGTCTCCTACCGTTTTAGATTTATTTCTGTTAAGAATCGATTAATACATTATGTAAAAAACATCCTGCATTACTGTTCAATACTGTATATATTTTTTGCAACAATGTATTCCCTGATTTGAGTGGTGGAAGGGGGTGTGTAGATGGTAAGAGCTCATCATAGAAGAATGATAAGCGTACAAAAGCTTTTTTTTAGATGAATATCAGCAGTTTTATGTGTCCACATAATGTAGCACTTTCGCAGCACAGATGCATAATTTTAAGTTTCTACATATTTTGCATTATAATTAGTTTATTATACATGTAATAATTCTGCACTTCAAGCATTGTATTTGTATAATTTTTCATCTACACCTAGCAGCATCATTTGCAATTTTGCTTTGTAATTTGGGAATTTCATTAGAAAACTGTGATTTCACACCAAGCTTTGCCTTCAGATAGATAGAGTTGTATAAAAAACACAGCAGAAAAACTGTTGAGTGATAGACGACATCATCATCATCAAAGCTTTGAAAACTACCTAGCCTGAACATGAGTGCATGCTCCCACTCTAGCAGTAGCATGAGTGAATAAAGAATCACATTGTCAGTTTTCCTTTAATGGCTTTGGTTTCTTTTTCAAGATCTTTTTTCTTTTGTGTTTGTTTCCTTTTTTGGTATCAGTATCAAAGTTTCATTTAGAGACTCTTTTCAATGGTTTTACAATTTTATCAAACTGCAAAGTTTGTGCCATCCTTTCAACAATTTAATGGCAATACACTTAGTCTCCGCCTAAACAGTAAACACACACCATACAAAGGCGACCACAATATGTGATTTTCAAATTTGGTCACATGGTATAATATTTTTACAACATATTGTCATTTAACATTACAGATCTAGTTTATGAAAATGAGCGCTCTGTGTAAACGCACACTTACGGGCCCTCCTGAGCACCTTGTGTTTAAGCGGAGACTACAGTAATATGTGGCCAACTATCTCATTTGGCTAATGTAAATGCGAGAAGAAAAGAATTTACAATACATCAACAAATATCAACAAAGTCATTAACAAAATAAAGAATACCATCAAATCCGCTAAATTCAGTGTGGTGAGCTACAACACTTCTCTAAAAAACTCGATTGTGGCCATGGACGGTTTCCAACATTGACAAAAGCTTTGTAAAGAAGCAGCTGTTAGTTATTTCATCTGCAATGACAAAAAAACCTTGGGAAAACATGCAAAAGCAATATCATAAAATCATATCACAGATGCTTCATCACAAGCTGTACACTTAACATATTCAAATTACAAAATTGCCAACCCTCACAATTTTGTTGTGAGTCCCACAAATTTTATAGCGAGCCTCACGAGTTTATGGGAATCTCCAGCTCTCAAGAAAACTATCGAATTCTTGTGATTTTTTAACTTAATTCTACCAGTAAGAAGCCATAAAAAACTTTTACTTGGACTCTCACTCTCAGGCAAACGTAAGATAATGAGCATGATTTTTTCCCTTAAGCCTTAAAAGGACATTTTTGATAGCACATGTAGCTTTTCAGCAAACGCATCAAAGTTCTTGGACCCTCTTATCTTTTAATTTGACTTTCCCGCATACATGAACATCAATTGTTCCTTTCTGCCAAGTTTAGTATCTCAATGAAAAAAAAAAGTAGCCTCACAAAAAAAAAAGAAGGGAAATCTCCTCACTCAAATTTCGTTTGGAAGGTCGGCACTTTGATATAATCATAAATAATACTAATAGTAATGTGTTGTGACACAATGAAATCATGTGCTCGTAAATTCATGGGTATATAAAGTTATTGGCACCATAATAACGCTTGTATATCTTTCTTGCCTTTGGTAAAAAAAAATCATTGTTAATCTTCCATATTTATAGAAGTTAAGACATGCAATTTGAGAAGAATGGGAACTTTGCTGTCTTAACAGAGATTAGCGGGAAATTTCTTTTCCTCCTTTTAAGATAAAGTTTGCTACTATACTTCACCCTGGAATATATTTAAAAAGAAAAGAATTTGGGAAAGAAAAACAATTCATTGTAAAAATATTGCCCTAAAGTAAAACAAGAAATACTGATAACTCCATTTCCCGAGTTTTGAGAAGTGCCTGATTGCATGGTGTTGCAAGAAAATACAATCTGCAGTCTATGCAAGAAAAACAATATATCAATATTTTCTACTTCAAATTTTCCTAAAAGAATTAAGAATTACATGTACATTGAATCACAACTGTAGGGGCCTACACGGAAGTAACAATACATTTGTTAGGTTGGCTCAAATAAAATTCTGTCCCATCTGACAAATGCAGTCTGCAAGACCTATAGTACATTATACAATTACAATTTAGACATTTTTCACAGAGTGATGACAATCTTTATGACAACATTACATGATTATGCCCACATTTAGTGAAATTCATTGAATAATAGAGGGCAATGATGCAATAGCGAGAGGATTAGAAGACATACATTTGCAAGATATTGTGAAACATGAAGGTAGGACTATGGTGATCAGTTTATTAAGTTACTATTTGCCTTGCATGAATTCTCCATTACATACATTTTGGGACAATCAAGTTGTTTTTTTAGCCCATGAAGGACACACATTTTTCCTGTGAGCTCTTTCTTGATGAAATAAATAACCAGGATGATACGAAAAGGACTTGTTTCTTCAAAGTATAGTTCTTTCTTTTTTAATTAAGTTTGATAAGAAAAACCTCCACGGTAACCAATGCCAGTTCCTATGGTGCATTGCCAAGCCAGGAATATTTTGAGGACATGTACATTCTGTGATGCTTAGCCAAACGCTTAATCCTCACAGAACATAAACCCAGAAAAAACCTGATCAAAGATTTGAGAGCAGCTGAAAGAGTGCTAAAAAATCAAACTTTATCCTCTTGTATATTTAAATGAAATAATAATAATAAGTTTAAAGTTCTGAACTCTCTACTCATTAAGCTGATAATCTGGTAGAAATGCATTATCTTATTGTTTGTAATGGTTAGATATGACTTAGAAACACGCAAAAATTGGATTATTTCTGTTTTGATTGAAAAAATCAGTGATATAAAAGCGTTTTGCTTGTTCACTGAAGATGTCCACTAAGTTGAAGTAGCACAACTGGTGTGTGGCCTCACAGCTACTTCATTCCATTTCAACTTCTCTGGTGAGTCAAATCTGTGACAACACGACTTCATTAAGACTCTGTAGTCACATAGGCAGAACAACAAAGAATCCTATTGCTCACGCACAGCCAGCTATGACATTGTCAGGCTTATCGGGTCTGGTGTATTAAGCGCTGAGTTACTGGCTGGGTGAAATTAGGTTGGCGCAAATATGCGGAGAGTGACTACAAAGTATTGAGTGATGAATATGTGACAAATTTGACTTACCAGAACCAGAGAGTTTGACGTATATAGAGAGAAGAAACTGGCCTACAGCATTCTATGATAACTAAGAGGAGGGAGTGAAAATACAGAGGGGTCAGACTCCAAAGAAAATAAGAGCGGTACCTTTAGTAGGTACCAGAATATACACTATGGTGTAAAGTTGGGAATGTGGAAATATTGCGCTTCCATTCAGTGCTGTTTCTACAATCTCAAAGGAAGTGGGAAGTATTGTCGTTGGCCATGAAATAGAAAATTGGTGAAGTAGCATGTGACATCGTGTTTCATAAAGGGAGGTAAGTTTCCTCTCTCGAATTTATCCCTCTCCGTCAGAACATAGAAGATGGGACAAAATTGTTCTAAGGCAAAAAGTGGGAATTGCAGCTGTGTCTAAATGTGCCAGAGACAAGAGCAGCACTTGACAGGTTCATAGCAGACGCCCGTTCTTTCTCTCTTGTCCAGAACAGTATCTCGCTTCACGGCATTGACAATCCAGAAGGGAAGAAGTACTGCGACATAGACTAGAAAAAGAACAAGAGGTGAAAATAACTCATTATCAAAATATGCCAATATAATATATTGCATGTAAAATCCATACACACATACAACTTGGAAATACGTTGTACAACAATGACATTCAGTATAGAGAGTAAAGACTGGCACTGTGGTATAATGGTTAGGCTCTTCGTCTAACATGTGGAAGACCCGAGTTTGATCCCAGTCTCAGACAAACTGCGTTATTTTCTGCTAGAGTTTTTTCCCTGTCAGCCCGGGCCCTTCCTGACAGGCAGGGTTGAAGTAACCCTTCTCTTAAATGACCTTACAGTGTTGCAGGGGATGTAAAACTGGTAACCACACACACCAGAGAGTAGGGAAGGGGAGGAGAGGTGAATGACAAAAACTGCATCTTTACACAACGGAAACTTTTTCATAACTATTAAATTACCCCTTTAACTTGTTTAAGACTTTACCCACTGGGTATATAAAAGGGAACCTGCTTGTGTTGGACTCGCTCAAGTGCATCTTCAGTTAAGTTTATATACTTTTTTGCTAGTTCCATCCTCTCTTATTCTTTGTCTCTATAAAAATTCAAACAAATGTATTTGGAATTAAATTTCCTCAGTACTACATTTCTCAAATTTTCAATTTGCACATTGGATTTGGAAAAAACACACATAGACGAAATGTACAGGACTGGTTTTGTCTGACAATCTACCAAGAAATGTGTCACCAGGTGATGAAATCAGACATTTGTAAATTTTGGAGCACTTTGAGTTGTGGGTATCATATCAATCCTTATATATTTCTCTTGCCATAAGTGAAGACATTACCGATCTATCTTGTTTAGATGCCGACATGTTTGCAATTTTGACAAAGTCGGAGTCATCCACTACCAGAAGGGAAATTAGCAAGAGAGGGCCCATTAATGTTTAGTGGCTTCCAAAACTTTACTTTTCTACTTTAAATGAAGTGCCTGCGGACGCAGCACACAAAGGGCAATCCTCAGGGAAACTTAAACCTGTTTGAGTGCTAAAGTAAAAAACAAACAAGAAAAGGCCAAAACAGCCGAGGCTGGCGCCTCTATAAATAAATCACTACTTACTACTACTAAAATCTACTTTTAAACACAGATGGGGTATAAATCACGATGAAATGTGTTTTTACATGGTATTAGACAACAAAACCTATTCATAGTAAATATTGTCTGACACTCAGAAAAAAAGGCTGATAAATCTGTTCCCCTTGTTTTGACCTATACCTGATTTCATAGAGTTTGAACACAAACTATGAATTTGAAGCAGGGTTCAACTTACCTATGGCCACTCCACTGAGCACGGCCAAAGCCAGAGAGATGTCGTAAAGCTCTGGCGTGCTGTAACCCTATTGGAAGAGAAGGTAAAGTGTATTTTTTTACCTACCTCGACACCAACTTAATTTCTGATAATAACCTTACTGTTACATTTGCATGAGTGAAGTGAGAATCGAGTAGTTCTAAGGATTTCGTTAACTATTTAGTTGAATAGTTTGCAACACAATGGGGTCATTCAATTTTTCAGTTCTCTTTTAAGCAATTGGGTATATTCTATACAATTATTGAATCTCAGCACCTAAGAAAATTAAAAAGATAGGTTTTTCATCATTTGAAAGGAAAGATTTAAGCTCTTCAGTGATAAAAGTAACCCCTTATGACCCATATACTGCTTTCGACTCAAAATGACAGGTCTCAAATCTTTACTTTAAAGTAAGAGTTCTTTTCATGTACAACCTAAGTATTACCATCCATTCTATTTTTATAAGGGTCAATATGAACATTTGGGTCGCTTTTGATATAATGTTTTAGGTCGTTTGCTACTGAACACCAGAGTTTTTGCGCTACCCCTGCCATTTTTCTACTCGAGAAATGGTGTAAACAAAATATCTGAAGTAGAACATAAAAGGGCAAGGTGACTATGTAACACACACTGTGTATTATGCAGACTGAGTCAGTTTTGAGAGTATTTGGTGTGAAAAAACGGAGGAGAAAAGAATGCATGGGAGAAGCACTTGCGATTGGCAAAACAGAGTGTTCTACTCCTTGCTTCTCAATTTCTTCATATTTTCTGAAATGTCACAAATGTTTTTTTTGGTGCATTTCAGCAGTTTTGTTCAAATTTCTAGTTTAACAATGTACCAATCAAACCACATTTTCAAATGTTTAAAACACAATTTTCAATTGTCAGATTGCTTGAGGGCCTTCATGATAGGCCTACTATTATCTATCTATTGCTAAACAAAAGAGCAGGGACAATCTTTACCTCATTTACTTTAAGGTTACTTACACAATCCTGAGCCTTGGATGTAGTGACACACTGAATCATCCCTGTGATGAATGTAGTAAGACCAAACACATGAAAAGCAATCTTGACCTCTCTAGGGACGGGAACCATAGTGACAAACAAGAAGGTAAAGCCTGGGGAAAAAGCAGTTAGACCAACTTGAAAATACAGTAGAATCTATTATAAAAAACACCACCACCGGATATTTGAACATGTTGAACATAAAAAAACGTTTGGTCTCATACAACTTGAATGGTCATATTAGCTTAAGGTAAGCCTTAAAAGGGAAGACAAAAAAATTTAACTCACCACCCACTGAAACAAGTTACCAATTTACATCTGAGATGCCAGATCTTAGCTGAGATAATCTCTTCAAAGCGGGACATATTGATATTAGATTACATTTGTGTAGTAAAAACTCTGTTTTTAACATCTCCCTTTTCTGTGCTCCAAACTTTGTTTTAACAAAACTGAGGAGTATTAAACAGACCAGTGTCATAAGCAGTGGTATGTTAGGCTAAGACTATAGTATTTTCATGTGAGAGATTATTTACCGATAACAAAGAAAGTGAAGACTATGGATGCAATCAGCAATGCCATCAAAGGCTGTGGACACCATCGGGTTGTTTTGTCTTGCAGCAGCACATAAAACTGTGGTATGAGAAGGCACAGTGTTGCAAACACTGACACCACAGTACTGAGGAGAGAAAGACAAAATTATGAATATTGGACCCTTGTTAAAATTTTAAAAATCCTGATTCACACATTATTATTACAATTAGAAAGGATAATACCGACACTTCTTTTGAAAAAACATGCAATAAAAAGTCATCTCCTCCAACTTGGAAAATTTTAACTGTTAGTTTGTAGTATAGTTTGTAAGCCCCTTGCAATAGTGAAAGGTAATTTAAAAGAGGAGGCTTGAAAAATCTAGAATATATATTAAATATTTCCACTTTTTCTTTAAACAAATATTTGCACAGGCCCCTTTTCTATGTCATATTGGTAATGCTTGCTTTTAGCTTCATAGCGGGTCGATGCAACCTTGTCAATCAGCAAGTAG
Organism: Phyllaplysia taylori; assembly: GCA_032273245.1. Lineage (NCBI taxonomy): Eukaryota > Metazoa > Mollusca > Gastropoda > Aplysiida > Aplysiidae > Phyllaplysia > Phyllaplysia taylori. The sequence continues at coordinate 9,699 of JAUKPP010090565.1, forward strand.
AGTTCTCTATGGGTCTCTAAATTTGCAAGAAAATAGCAGACCTCTCTTTCCCTTTCAATTTGCGTTTAACAAAGTCCAACACCAAATCTATGCCAACTCATCAAATTGCTGGGCGATGGAAAAATTGCAGCTAGAGCTAAGTGAGAGAAATTTTTATGTTTGAACTACAGCAATCAAAGACTGCTATGAAATTTCACGATGTTGTGTAAAAACATCTGCCAGAACCAGCGACTGGGTCACAGTTATTACGGGAGTAAGGCAGGGGTGTATTTTATCACCAATACTCTCCACTGCAGCTATCAACTGGGTCATAGCACATGCAATCATAGTCGCAAGGAATCCCATGGGGGCACTGACGGTAGCACCTTAACACTTTGTAGTCATTCTGCGCATATATGCGCCAGCCAAGTTTTGCCCATCCAGTCACACTGCCCCGGGCCCGAGAAGCCCAGTCTCGTCACGGCTGGCTGCGCGTGACCGTAAGGGTTCTTTGTCCTTCTGGCTGTGTGACTACAAAGTCTTAAAAGATCTGGATAAAGCAGATGGCATAGCCCTGGTAGTACAGGTAGTAGCCTCCCATTTCTACAAGGAAAATGGCAAGAGTCAATCTTGCATAAAGCCCATTTTAAGCCTCATTTCCTCCTGGTGTATTCACTTAAAGCAAACTTGAAGGTATCCTAAATTGCCAAGTAAACATCTATGATTTTAATTAGGAAAAAGAATGAGACAAAGATCATGCTTACATTTTGACCCGGTTACTTGGAGGGAACCATCTGACCAGATGGAAAATAGCATGAGCCCATAAATACTGCCACATGGTCAATCACCTGAAAATGAAAAAAAAAAAGGTTAAGAGTAATAAGAGTACATTTTTTATTAGTACGATACAATGTTGGGCACATTCACATGTTGTGTGACCAACAACTTCTCCAAGGCAACCTCATAAAACTGTAAAAAGCATAAATATAGGTCAATAACATTGCCTACTTGTCATATTAAATGTCAACATCTACTGTCTATAAAACGATTGTTGTACAAATTTATAATCATTCCCTTGGTGCCAGGGACAGGGAGGCCCAGGGTTCCCCTGTTCCATTACTTCCCCTTCATCTATTTCCTCTTTCAGAACCTTATATTATATAGTGTCCTGCTGTATTAGCAACTAGTCTATACGTTATGCAACCGTTTGAGTTTCAAAGTGAATTCCTCCAGTAGGTAGACTACTTTTACTTTAGTTTAAATTTTAAAAACTTACTTCAGTAGTAGTAGTAGTAGTAGTTGCCAAGTTGGGGTAGTTGGCAACTTGGGGGTTGCCTCACCACAGTGTCACAGCCTCACTTCAACTTTAGGTTTAGTTTAGGGGACTCAGAGGGGTTGTGGTAGGGCTGACTGGGTACCGAACTCCTCCAAGAAAATGTAATGGCTGTTGCAAAACTATTTACACCAGCGATTTCGACGACAACAATAACAAAATGCAACAAGGGCAATACCTTTCCAGCTATCACTACGTTTTTGTTTATACTGGATTCAAGATGGCCGTGCAGAGGGGACACAACTCTTGACTTTTTAGTGTTCGGACCATTGTTCTTATTTGGTGTGGACAGGGGGTGAGCCTACATTTCAGGTATGATCTTTGTAGAACGTTCATTTATGGGCTGGTCTTTGCAAACTAAAAAATCGATAATCAGGCTATTGACTTAATATACGTTGTGTGAAATGTAAGGTTGTAAATTCAATAATTAATTAATACAGAAAAAGACAAAATGAACAACAAAAAGACGATACTCTTGAGGTCAACCAAGAAAAGGGATGTTATCTTGAGACGATTTCAACTTCCGGATTCGTCACCGATCCTGTTGTTTTTGGTCCAATAGGTCGTGTTTACATCAACTTCCAGGATAGATCCAGATAGTATTACCTGACAAGAACAGTTCCAGACTGAACGGGTTTAAGGTACGGTATGTAGATTGTAGTGTCGGCATTCATTGACCTCAGACCTTAAATTATTTATTAAAATGGTTAAGAGATCGTGGTGGACCTGGAATTTGGTCCTGGCTGGACTGGACTGAAAATCTGAGTGGTGGCTACTAGTGGCACTAGTGGTGGTGGAGAGATTGACTGACACAGATTTGTTTGTCAGTTTCAGTTTGCGGTGATTTCCCGAGAAATTACTTCAACTAACTGCCGCTGCGGCTGACTAATTAAGTCTTTGATGTCGAAACCCCAAGCCTTATCAATTTGGGTCTCGACCTGTTTAAGGATGACTTAAAAAAGACCTGTCCAGTAGTCTGTCATCAATCATGATTGAAAGATAAAGATCAGACTCAGAAAACAATAAACAATATCACTGACGCTCAGTGTCAGTGCCAGTTGGTGATATTTGATGTTACCAGTGCCATACACACATACTTCAAGAATCTAGTTCTAGGCCTACCAGATCATGTCCATGGCAAGGGAGGTCAGGTTAACCTACTGGTCGAAGGGTTCAGAACTTATACTTATACTTATAGTATAGTATAGTGGGGTTAGGTCTGTAACCACATCTCTGATCTAACCCCCCTTTACTCTAAATATCTAAACCTAATCCTAGCATGTCTCCCTGAAACCCCAACAGGGCCTTAGGATTTATAAATTGTTTTAATTATAAATAGTATAATTACTTGTTTGATTTTGTCAAGTTGTTGTTTTATCATAAGTTAAGGCACATCTCAAGCCAAAAAATAAGAAATTTGGTCCATCTATCCCTACCCGTCAGGATTAGAACTAAATCATACCCATTACAATTACTGTTCTTCTTTTCTACTCAAGGGGGGGGGGGGGGGGGGGGGTAAAAACCGGGGGCCCATTTAGTATTTTTTAAATCATG
>JAUKPP010090676.1:0-15935 GCA_032273245.1 Phyllaplysia taylori
CCCCCCCCCCCCCCCCCCCCCCCCCCCCCCCCCCCCCCCCCCCCCCCCCCCGGGGGGGTGTGTGAAGGGAGAGACAAAGAGATTTCCAGAAAATAATGATTAACCGGTAACAATGCTTAGATTTAAGTACAATGTACAAGTAGGCTACTACCACCTACAAAGACTCACCTTATTGAGCATGCAATGAAATTTTCTTGCCACCGACAAAGCACACAATAAAATAAAAATAAAAATTAAAAAATGAAGGGCTGTACCATCATGTACATGTATAATCTCTTTCGATACATTGTACTTACTAATAATATCCCATGAAAATGCAGACAGGACTTCCGCCACTCGAGGTTCCACTGCTGACTTGTGATTTGCAGACGACAAATTCGAGTAAAGGAAATTATAAGTGGATTTTTTTTGTGTGCAGGCTGTTCTGTTACGAGTCTTTCCATTGTTCAGTTTGTGTTCTGATGGCGTCACCGAGTTTGTTTTTGGTCGAACAATGAGGATGTAAAAATCAGAAACTAAGTCATCGCGAACTTAAGAGGTTTGCTTCCGACACCGACGATGGACACATACTTTGGCGATGGCACGTTGTCTATGTGTGGGCTGTATTTTGATAACATTACCACAGTAAATGGTCTGAGCTTTGACGTAAATGTCGTTACTACAAGTAATAAACTCACCCTGTCACACCTGGTCTCTGCGACGTCTACTTTCGCATCGTTCCCATTCCAAACCTTTATTTCCCCCCTCTTCTTCTTTCTTGCCACTTTGGTGTGATAGATGTTGCTCTTCCTCGCCTGCTACTACAACCCAGGGATGGGAGCTAGATCCCCACATTGAACAAACATCCTTGTCTTTCTGCTGCGATGTAGCGTCCCTCTCAGCCCAGGTTGGCCTTGGCAGGCAAGAGTCAAAGTAGCCCACCTCTAATACAACCTTCCTTACAAGTTAAATTTGTGCAAAAACAAAACCCCCCAAAGGAATAAACCTTCTTCCCTTCCAGCTAATCACACCAACCCTCTTATAGTCTTAATCTCGCCTTCTTTTCTCCCCCAGCATCTCCTCATGGCCCAGATCCTCGCCCCTGCCCGTCGATGTGCAAGTTGCTACGTGTCACCTATACGTAACGTGGTCATCAAATGCTTGGACTGTCCTGGCGTCGCCTTGTGTAGCAGGTGCTACGAAGAGGGCAGTCACCCGGATCACAACCTTGTTGGAGTGTGGTTCTCTCCCGTACAAGTCCGCGGTCTTCCAGCAGCGCAGCGGCATGGCAGAAGAGGAGGCGCGCCAGACACTACTCACACTAACATATTTTGTGACGGTTGTGACACCACGCCCATCCACGGTACCCGTTACAAATGTACAGTGTGCCCGGATTATGACCTGTGCGAGAGGTGTCACACCAGAGGGCAGCACGCGCACCACGACATGATGGCGATGAGGAACGCGAGTACAGCACAAGGCTCCGCCATCAGAAGACGACAGGAACCACCACGGAGTCACACGAACATCCAGTGTGACGGTTGTGGGTGGGAGCCCATCTCAGGAATCCGCTACAAGTGTACGAAATGTCCCGACTACGACCTGTGCTCGTCATGCCGCTCCGCTGGACTTCACGGTCAACACAAGATGGTTTCGGTGCTCAAACCCTTGCCTTTCACGCTCCTGCAACAGCTGAAACAGTCAGGTTTAGCCAGCAATCCGGGTTTCTATTGCGACGGTTGTGGTGTGTTCCCCATACTCGGGGGTTCTTACTCGTGTGCTCAGTGTGACGACTTCGACTTGTGCCAGGCCTGCAGAGAGGCAAAAAGCGTGCATGCACATCATCGCATGAATTTCACGCGCGCGCCCAACGACCAACCAAATCCACAGCCCCGCGAGGGACAGGATATGGCGTCACATGAAAACAACTACTGTGACAACTGTCGCGTGACGCCGATCCGAGGACTACGTCATAAATGTAAGACCTGTCCCGACTTTGACCTCTGTGACGTGTGCAAGTCTTTTGGAGTCCACGCGAGGCACGCCATGACGCTCATTCGACCTCGAGCCATTCAGACTAATCGGATAGCACAGCAACCACAACATGTAGCCGGCCCTTCAAGCATGGACGGGATAACGGTATCAACCGATGACAACGAGCTCGCTTCCAGGATGACATGCCCGGTGTGTATGGACAGAGAGAAGAACCTCGCCTTCCAGTGCGGCCACAGTACCTGTGCCGAATGCTCTGACCAACTCAACCGCTGCCCACTTTGCCAAGTCACCATTTCCCAGAGGATTCGACTTTATATCTGATAGAAAACTGTTGAAGACAAACTGATTTTTATACAATGTTGGTATTACAATTGTATAGCCTTTTTTGCCTTGCACACGACGAACGGAGAGTTCTGGAGTTCCAAATTAAATGAATAAGAATTTAATCGAGTGTCAGTAACTGTCCTCTTGAGATGTTATGAACACCATAGTCCCATGACAGCCGCTACCAAGCACTGCATCGAAGGGAGACGTCATCCGCGGACAGGACACAACGGGAAGGGCTGCATAATGAATAAATAATACATATATTCAGTGATGGGATCTCCTTTGCCACTGTGCAGAGGCTGACCAAACAACAAAGCATGTTCTGTTGGACTGCCGGGGTCTCTTGAAACTGAGGGAAACACTGTGGCTCACACCCCTCAGCCTGAAGGAAAATCTGTAGACCTTGACCTATGGATCTGTGGGCCCGTTTTTTTTTGTATATCAATCTATCAGATCAGTGTTCACGTCGCAAGAAATGACAAAAAATGTTTAATGCCATTTCAGAAAAGGTATTTTCTAAGTTTTCAAAGCTCAATGTAAATTATACTACATGTACATGTACATTACATAATATCAATTGTGGGGTACAAAACGGGGGAGCGGCTAATGTGTTTTGTGGGTATCTCCCTACACCCCGATGTCTAGTCTATACTAACCTCTTGCCACAATGCCTGTAATTCTTTTTTTTTTTTACTTCTAGTTCTACGTCCCTTGCAACACTGTAAGGTCATTTAAGAGACGGGCTACTTCAACCCGGCCTGTCAGGGCCAACCGGGCTGAGAGGGGAAATATTCCAGCAGAAAAACCCAGATCATCCGCACTTGGGATCTAACTCGGATCTTTCAAATAATAGGTGAAGAGCCCAACCATTACACCACAGACGCCGGTGAATTTGCCATGGAACGACTTTGCCTCTGTACCCGGAAATACAAGAGGTTCAGACTCTTGACACTGATAAAGTTTGGTTACCAGTTTTACGTCCCCTGCAACACTGTAAGGTCATTTAAGAGACAGGCTACTTCGACCCTGCCTGTCAGGGCCAACCAGGGCTGAGAGAAAAATTCCCAGCAGAAAAAAAACGCAGACCGTCCGCATATGGGACTGAACTCGGGTTTCCCAAATGATAGTCAGATAGGCGAGGAGCATAACCATTACACTACAGTGCCGCTGACATCCATAATTGTTGCATAAGGCGAAAAACTTCTACACATGTACAAAAGTATACATTTTTGTATTAACTATAATTTACCTATGAAATTACAGAGATTATATGAATAAAGAACATTTCTACTTGTTCATAAAAGTTTTTTTTCTTATTTTTGTGGCCACACTATAGTCATTTCATTGCCAGGCCAAAGCACTTCAAGAGAAAAGTATAATATGTACATATTATGTCGTGAGTTCTGCACAAATGAGTCTGAAGTCGTAGATCCAGTTTAAAAAGAAAAAGTTAGTTGTTCATAGAGGCGCCAGCATCTTTGACTGTTTTACTTTAGCCAGTCATAGATCCAAAAGTGGAGAAAAAGCCCTTCAAAATCAATTTCGGTGTTCATAATTAAATTTGTTAAAATTCCAGTATCTGGAACTACATTTTTATACATATATATTCAGATCTGAATCTTTTGATCTGCCTCAAAATTTACACAAATGTCTGCTTTGTGACAATTGCCACGGGCACATTGTCCAACTATAAATTCCTATAGAGCTGTTTTCCTCCTGTTTTCACTTGGGTGCCTGTTTGGGCAGCTATAAACAACCATCTCAGTGCCTAATTGAATTACATTTCAACGACCACTTTTCTCTGTGATCTTGGGGGACAGCTTTCAGCAAGTTCGGCCGTATTAAAATGGCTCTCATTCTCGCGAATCCAATAATAAAATTAATATAATAAGTGTAAGTCTCACTAATTCCATTATTGTAGAGCAGTGGCAATATTCTACTTGGCTTTGATATGCAATTTTTCAAAATAATGTATGATAGAGAAGGATTGCACAGATTTTCTTAAACTTACATGTAATCTTGTCTTTCGAAATACTACCCGTTTTACATAACATACCTTGAATTGAGCAATAAAAAAAAAATTGTCTAGCATCAAGGTACATTATTTTACTTAAACATTTGATGCAAAGTTTTAACTGGGTCGGGCACATAAAAATAAAAATTTACTGTATAAAGAAACAACAAGAAAACGTGAATGTTCATTTAAAAATACATTATACATGTATTTATAAATCTATATACATTTATATACAAGTACAATGTTGCAGTACAAGTACAAGAAACAATAAGAATGCTTGGAGGCAACAGAAAACCAACATGGCGGCAGCAGCCTCTTTTTATAGGAACAGAATAAGTGGCATAGTCTTGGGAAAATGTCCACAAGAAGAGAAAACAGATCTGGAGCAGCTCACTTTAGTTACCCCCAAAACAACAAAGGTAGCTTTCATGGTCCACTTAACAATTCAGAAACCCAATCCACTGCATGGATATGATATTCCCAAACCTCGCAGAGGGATTTGCTTCAAGTGGTCTTAAAAGGAGTGTATGTAACGAGTAAAAACTAAACTTAAAATTTTTTTTTTTTTACTAGAAGCAATATATCAATAGAAAAATAACAAAGCAGCTGAAACAGGAATTTTGTCAGCTCTATTGGGATTAAATAATAAAACCCCTGTTTTCATTTCTTGAAAAAAATTATATGAAGACATTCAAGTGTCACCACCCATTAGTTCCTGTAAAATTGAAGATACATTCCAGACTAGTCCTGGTTATTTTCCTTTGCAATTTTTTATTGAAACCAAATGAATTTTTTATAAAGATAAGGTATTGATCCATGCAGGAAAATATATTCTGTTGTAATCCTCAAACCTAGTTTGTTAGATTCTCAACGGTCCATTAGAGTTAATCAACCGACACTGCGCACTGGTTGAAAACTTTTACCCCCTTGCTGCCGTGATCTCACCAACTATCTAGGTAATCCTGAAATAATTTCTGTATCTGTCATGTAAATAAAAAAACAACTGAAACAAGTGTACATTATGACAAGTTAAAGCAAATCCCTGAGCAAAGTTTTTCCATGAATCAAAATCTGCACAATAGTTTGTTTTGTTTTGGTAGACAAATCAAGCTAAACCAGTGCCACAAATTGTTGAAAGCAAATAACAATATAAATGCATGAGAAAGAAAACCAGAAATTAATACTTGCAGCAAAAATGATAGCCTTCTGGCACATCAGTACAGTAACCACACGTTTCTCTCCTCAATCTAATTAAAATGAATTCAAAGCGGTTTCACTGAGGACAGTAATGCTTTAGCATCTCATGTGCTTGGTCAAATTTTGTGTTTTGTATCAGTATCCAATTATACTACAGCAATGCAGAATGCTACATGTAAAGAATGACTGAGTAAATCGAACAGAAGAATCCAGGATGTAGAAGAAATGCAAGGAGCAGTCAGGAAGTAACCTTTGATGAAAGTTCATAGACTTGTAATATTAAATGCAGATAGCGCTCAGTGAACAAATAAGTGAAATGGAACGTTTATATGATCTTTTTCTATTTATATATAACAAAAAAAAAAAAAGCAAATACATGTATATATATATTAAAATTGTATGAATGTATACTGGATATTTGTCATCACAACAGTATTGACTATTTCTTAAAATCGAAATTCCCTGCTTTCAATGAGCAGTGCAGTCTAATAAAGGAAAGACAAAGTAACAACTTCAGCAGCCCACAGCATAATCCTCCTTAACACAATGAATAAATTATTATGTTGGATCATGACCGAAAACAACCAGTCGAACCTGCTTTTGTAATGCCCCTATACAATATGACAATGATAGCCTGTCAAAAAATGATCAAATTCAGTATTTTACTCACAAAAGGCTTTGAGAACCTGTCTAAGATGCTGACCTCTCATCTTATAGTCTAGGTTGAAATCTCTATCATTGCTCAGGGAGGAATGTTGGTCCCTCTCAATCAAACTGAAATATTCACTGACCAACACCTTATGAACTTGCCCCTCCCTCCGATTTATACCAGCGAGGTGACCGTCAGTAACTTACTAACAATGGGTATCAAGCTTTTGTCTCAAACGATGTCAGCAAACCAAGTGCTTATTTTACCTAGCAGCAGACTGCCTCCCTCTTCTGATACACAATTCTTGTACAACTGAGCACTCGCATCAGCAGAGACATATACATTGTATTACTGATAGGAATTTTATTTTGTCCCCAAGTGTGATTATGATCACTGTACTGTAAGACAAATTCTTTAACTTTACACTCTTAGGTTAAGACTACAACACGGCCACATATGAATAATATGATGTAATACCCATACATCAATTGTTCTGAAAATGAAAGTTCTCACACGTAAAGAAAACTTGAATCACTGATAAAGGGTACCATATTAACAAAGAAGTTTGAGCAGTGTTCTGTTGTCCTTTTAGTCGTGTAGCCTGCTCAAGATTGTGAATTGACCATCTGTCTGAAACGAGAACTTTTTTCTCAACTATGGGTGGTTGTCTTGGACAGGCTCGACTGTACCTCACCATACACAACACAGTACTCTACGACATATCAAACATGTGATCAACTGACAAACAAGCAACACAGGTTTCACCTCTCACAGCCGCGGAGGAGGAGGGAAGACCAGTGGGACATAAAGGAGAAGGCTATGACAAATGCTCATGCTAGCGAGGTGGCTCATAGTGCAGTGGAGGTTTAGGGAGCTATAAAGCGCACATTTCCCATAGTCTGCATCGTAAGGGAGGACAGAGATTGACATTACTGCTGGCTGAGTTGTACATTGCTGAACACTGTCTGGCATACTGAATATCATATAATAATGACTGGTTGGTTTGATTTTGGTTTAACACCACTCGCAACAATAGAAAGTTATCAGAGAGCAGAAATTGTAAAAAATGTCTTTATTTCAGAAAATAGTTTGGAACTATGTGAAATGCTTTCCCCTGCAATCACATGTTTGGTTGTCCTATTCCTAACTTCATGACAAGTCTTGAGTGTGAAAAACCTATCAGGCATTTGAGGAGAAAGACATAGATAATCAGTACCAGATATATGGATATTTTGTACATTCTATTTCACAGATGATGAGACTGTTACTTTAATTCACATCCATAAAAACCATATGTAGAGATGTGAATAATTGTATGCGATTTGGTAGGACAAGTCTTAAAGATTAAGTTTAAGTTGACACAGAAAAGTATTTTCTTTATTGAAGTATAAAAAAGCGTGAAATTTCTTGCACACTAGATAATGTAAGGATAGGGAACTGCAACAAAATAATGTGCCATTAATATACACAGCAATGCTGCCTTTGAAGTCACTTGTCAAAGAAATGTTCTGTCCTTTACACATAAAAACAATAGTAGTATTATCATACAAAATAAGAAGTATGTACATGCAACAACCAGCTCTCTCACATCTTCAGATCTCTGAACTCGATATACATCGCCTTTAGTCTTAAAACAAGTTCCTTCAATAAAAATCCTTACAATACATGATGAACCGGTACAATAAAACTAACGAATTGATACTATGATAAAACGTTTTAACAAAATTCCCATTGCACTTTGAATGGCACAAGTACCCACTACCAAATGGACTCAACAACATGGGGGTTTGAAATTTTGTGGTAAAGTGTGAAAAAAAAAATCTCAGTCCCCAACCTAAAGTAATAAAGGTTTAATTAAAAAAGACCCATCTATAAGATTTTGTAGAATTTACAATTTTCTGATGTGATGGAAAGTTGAAATCTTTCAAAAGCAAGGTGAATATCAAACAAAAACAGGGAATCATCTTCATATAATAAGCTTCAGCCCTAGTCAAAATGTCGCTACAGTTGCCGAAGTCATATTTTATTGTTTTGAGAAAACAAACTGAAACATTATTACTGTATGAAAACAAAGAGACTTTCTTTCACTTTCACATTGCCTTGTGGCACATTAGAAAACTATTGTAGATTATCACAAAGAGTATTCATGAATAAATTTTAAGGATCGAGAAAATAATTTGGAATTCCCCAGAAATGACTCGGGCAATTGTGGAACGACCATGATGAGTGTGGCTCCTGTGAAGTTTACTCAAACATTTTCTTTGTATTTTGGTTTGGTTTGGTTACTAGTTTTACATCCCCTGCAACACTGTAAAGTCATTTAAGAGACGGGCTACTTCGACCCTGCTTGTCAGGGCCAACCCGGACTGAGGGAAAAAATCCCAGCAGAAAAAACCCAGATCGTCCGCAACCGGGGATTGAACTCGGGTCTTCCGCATGATAGCAGGCCTGCCTAGTCCAATTTTCCTAAAGTAGGGACCCCTAGAGCCCAAAAGAGGGACAGAACAAAACGTAACAAACAATTGTCTATTTTTAGACACTCTCCCCCCGGTTTGTCCTTTATCTAACAGAGGACAAATTCTTAAAAATGAAAGTACATGTATTAAGTACATGACATAATTCTGGTAGTTTTGTACAAAATGTACAAGGAAAAAACAAACAATCTCTGATTCACTCATCAACACATTGTGAAATCAATGCTTTCTTGTGATAGCTCAATATTTAGATTTCAGTTGAGTCTGCTTAAAGTCAACAAATCTGGCCTGACAGAAATAAGAAATTTTTGAGCATGCAATGCATACAAATTTCTTGGGTCATTTTTTTTTTAGCTCCAGCCATGGCTTCAAAAGTTATTGCCAAACGCAAGCTTCTTCACCGAGAGTCCAGTATCCCCTCTGGGATGATAAAATACAATCCTATCTTATCTAAAGAAACAAAGTGAACAGTTGAAAGAAGAGAATAATGATTGCTGTTTAATTAAGGAGATCAGTTGAGATCACAAGAGATCAGCAATGAAAGTCTGAAGCAGAAAATACAAAGTGAGCAACCAATGAAGAGCCAAAAAAGAGAAGAGACATTATGAAAGATGTAGTGGAAAATAACAGTACTGTGTACTTTAGAAGAACAGTGCAGTGTAACACCTATTAAAATATGTCAAGCAACTATCTACGAGACTTCAAGGTTCTGACTCAAACCTCCAAAGCTGTTCAGTTGGTAGCAAAGCATTTGTTAGATAAGGATCTGATACTAGAGGAGCTACCGATGCACTGAACTGCTCTGAATGTCATGGATGAAGCCACTGATATTGCAAAGCAACAAGTGGAAGACAGTACTGTATTAAAGATGTTCTGCGTCTTAGCCAGTGATGGTACAAGTAGACAGAAGAAGCACCTCATAGAGCATCATGTTGTTTAGAGCTGTGGAGCTAACACTTTTCCTTGGATTTAGCGAGATGCTCGATTGACAAAGCAGACTTTGCTTGAAAAAAAAAAAGGCCTTGATCTGATTTAAGAACTTGCTGAGATGTACAGTCAGGTTGAGGAGGAGGCAGTGTCCCAGGTAGTTAATTTATATCAGTGTATTATGGCTTAAAGGTCTTGTGGCTAAACATTTAACAAGGCTAATAAATGATACGACAATGTTGGTTAAGCAATGAAATCACATTTTACCCCACTAAACACTGGAGGTTGTTCAAGAAAGCACCGAGATCACAACATGCACTCAGACATACTTATACATTATATACATACATGAAAATGTACAACAGACACATAACATGTGTCACTTCAAAAAGGTCAAGTGATCTGGATACTCTTTTTCCCCTTGCCTTTTCCTTTAGCTGGAGTCATTGTTGATTCAGGAATATTGGACAGCTGCTGACGGTCGTTCAAAATATCACAGGGTTTTATAAGGGGCTCTTCAATTTTGAATGTTTTCACAATGTCCTGAAGAAAAAGGGAGTTAATAGCAGCTACAAGAACACATACTAACACAGAAGGAACGAGTGAACTTGCAACTTAATAAACGTTACAAGCGATACTTCACACAGGTTACCAGTTTCCCATCCCCTACAACACTGTAAGACCATTTAAGAGACAGGCTACTTAGAACTGCCTGCAAGCAACACGAGCTAAGAGGGAAAAATCCCCGCAGAAAAAAATCCCAGATCGTCTGCACTTGGGAACAAACTCCGGTCTTCCGCATGACAGGCAGAGAGCCTAACCATTACACCACAGCGGTGGTCTTCACACAGAATTCAGTTTCTCCTTAATATATGTAGGAGCCAATTGCACGGCAAATGTATATGTTCCAAGAGAAAAAATATGAGCAATATGTCGCACCGTTGCCAATTTCATGTCACTTTTGAGGGGAACTCCTTCCCTGTCAATTTCGTGTTAATTTGAGATTGCTTCGGATAGACCGCCTTGCACTATTGAGATTTGAAACTGAAATCTTTTAACCAAGACAGTCTCAAAACGGAGGACGACTGAGCTGTTTGTCTGATTAGCAGTTTTACCGCTCCATCTATTCTGTAAAGTCATTTTGGCGCCCAGCCTTCAAATGAAAGGACAAGGATAATATAATACGGAGATGCTAAACTAAAGAGAGAACATATCTGTTTTGGACATCTTACAAAGACTTTTTCTTTCACAGAAAAATGAGAAGAATCCAATGGAATCGTGGCTCAAATAACTAAAAAAAAAAAAAAAGATCATGAGAAAGAAGAACCGTCACCATCCTGAAGGACCTTTAACATATTCTATGTTTTATGTTACTTTTGCTCTCATCTAATTCATTACTCTGAAATGACCTTTCAGTGTCAAAAGTGCGGTAAATACTTGAACGAAAGGAAACTTCTGAACAAAGAGAGGCCTAGACCTAATCCATTTGATTTTCTTTTACTTACAGCCTACTATAAAAGGAGAAATTTGCCCCGCAGTTGGCATGACGTCATTGAAAGGATGCATTGCTTTGCGCTTTCAAGAGAAACGTAGTGAAACAAGTGAGGAAACTTGGTGCGCAACTGAATTGCACAAGCAAATTTGACACGAAATTGGCAACTTGACATGCAATTGGGTGCTACCATGAAATTGGCTCCTACATATATAAACAGATGGTCGAGTCTGCGAAAACTCAAAATGATAGGACAGCAAGAAACAGTTGACTTTAAAAAAGGCAGACACTATCCATTTTCAGAAGTCAACATCTTTCAAAAGTTTCAACCTTGTGATCACACGTAGAATGCTGCACTAGTGATTTTTATTTCTATCTTCAGCGTGAAGCTAAGAACCAGTAATCACTGACAATGTTAAGTATGACATTACATTCATGTTCACCAACCAACTGACCTTCCACTCCTCTTGAGTGATTGAGATTACGACTTGATGCCTGTCAGTCTCATTTTGGTCCTCCTCTCCCACCTGGAGTGGTTCTGTAGAAATAAAATAACAGAGCAGATTGAATCATACAGAAAGCAAATTCTTACTTTATATATATGGAAATTTTAAATCTATCTCAACAATTTGGTCCACCTTACATGAAATTATCCTGCAGGGCAATTGGTGATCTAGATAAATATTTTCTTATGCAGACACCTAGGCCTATAAATATCCCCATCTAAATTTCCATTTTCCATAGAGCACCATAATATTCAATCTGATAACTTTGTTTCACACTAAACATCACAGCCTTTTCAACGGTTGGGAATGCGTCTTTACGCTGATCAAGAAATAGAGCAAAGTTTAGCCACTAAATCTGAGTCTTACCAATCACCGGTAAATTGTCTTCATCAAGTGTGACTTTGGCATGGCCATCCTGAAACATAAAAAGAATAAAAATTTATTATCAAATATGTGCACATGAGTTGGTTTGCCTCCCTTTATTTTTTATGTTTGGGTTCATTGCTAAGTGCAACTGCAAAACACTCATGCCAGCAATATAAAGCACATAGAGAATAGCTGACATGGCAATACAGATTCACATAGGACCCCAGAGTGCGGAACACCCCCCACCCCCCTTCTCCCCAAAACATTTCTTCCCAAAAAGAAAAGTTGGTGGCTATTGGAATGTAAATCAGTATGCTAGAAAATTAACGAACTACCAGAGGATAAAACCCCAGATATTTTGTGCCGCTTTCGGAGACATGGTGTCAGAATCCACTGCAAAGTCTTTTCAAATTGGATTTCAGTAGAAAAAAAGTTTAAAAATTTTCCTTGAATCCATTTGAGGATATTTAAAGAAGCATAACAGAAAAAAACCCAGCTAAACATGCCTGTCAGTACAATAATTCTGACTTCCTATCATTAAGAAAACCCAATTTGGCCTGAAAACTATGCAACTCAATACAAAAGTCTGTCTAAACAAAGTGCATCATGATTCAGTCAGATTTTCTCTCCTGTTAGATTTAATGCTTCATTCGCACTGTAGGGTGCTATAAGCGTTGCAGACCATTGAAACTAAATTTTTAGTGAGATTTAATTAAAAAAAATATTTGAGAGATTCTACTTTCTATAGCGAGACTAGAAACGTTGAAAGAAAGAAACGATTGATGCTAATTTTCTGCTGAAATCAAATTTAATAATTTTTTACACTATTAGAAAAAAAGGATTGTCATTAGCCTATGCACTGAAAGCAATGTTTGTGACAATCGTAGGTCAAGAAAAGGTCATGAATTTTTTTGTGGAGAATTTCATATTTTTTGTGAGAGCAGGAAACCATATAAAATTTGTGAGACTCATGATAAAATTGTGAAGGTTGACAAGTCTGGTGTTGGGACCCCAGGTTACAAAATACCCTTCAGACAAGGCAGAGTGTAAGCCCAGGAAGATTCCTTAAAACCTCCAGTTCAATATAATCCTCCATGGACACAAAAAGGTAATCTGATAGGAGGAAGTAATTAGTCAACACATTCTTTTGTTTCAGTTAATCAGCTCTTTTAGTTTGAACTTTCAGCATGTTTGAAAAGAGCCTAACAATAGTTTGTTCCTAAACTCGGTACTTTAGCTGGAAAAACCCAGGGTTATTTTTCTGCAGTGCATTGAGGCAGCATTTTGACCTCTCTAGTAGGGGAAACCCTAGTTAGGCGGTATGCTATTTCTAGTGTTGGGGACAGCTCTATTACAACATAATGACACCCTAGACGTTGGTGAAATAGAGGTACTGATAGTGTATCAGACAAGTATCCATCTAAGAAAGCTGAGGAAATACATCAAAATCAGAGATCTCAGCTATGTAAAATGGCCATGTAATTTTGTAAGAGAACCAAATTAATTCTTTGGAATCACTTACCCTGACTAAAAATGATGCATAAAAAACATTTTCAACAGTCTGTCCAAATGAATGTGGGTTGGTCACAAACTCGAAGAAACAGATTGGACTGCCTGGAATGGATAATCAAATGAATAAAATGAGTAGATATTACAATAATTACAGACAGTAAAAAATTTGAAGCCCTGCAGATGGTAATTTTCTAAGGAAAGACAAATTGTTGCATTTTCCTCTTCTTGCTTCAGACTATACTCACATAAAAACAAAGCAACAGAAATTGTGCTTATTTTGAATATAAATATAAGTGTGTATGCACATCAATTTGTTTATGTTCTGAACTTGTATACCATGTGAGTGAGTACAAGTGAATGGTTTGTGTGGGGCATGAAAGTTGGAAGAGGGGCAGACTGAGAGAGAGATAGAGGGAGGGAGAGAGCTGAGAGAGGAGATAGACAGAAGAGAGACAATGAGAGCAAGGCAGAGAGAGGGGGAGAGAGAGTTTATTATACAACATAAACGTTTCTGTAACCATTTAATGTGCACAAGCCAACAAGCACACATCCTCCTCTGGTGGATCAATGAAACATGTCTTATCTTATCAATCAATTGTAAATAAATTGTAACCAAAATTTTGCAGACTCGAGTCAGCTGTAATTAAGAACTGCGTTTTCAACAAAACTCCTTGTTTGTCAAGAGAGACAACTCTACAGATATAATTTCTTCATTTTATTATAATTCCCTTTATCTGTGGAAACAAGTTTTGACAAATAAAAAAAATCACCGTCGCACCAATATGTAACCTTCCTGTAAGTGGCATAGCATGCCCACAGTACACTTACGGTCTTGTTCCTCATAAATACTCCACAGTGTGCTCAGAAGATGATCCACCTGTGCTGTTGTGAGTTCACCCCTGTCTGTCTCCTCCATTGACGACAGCTGAAATATGAAGCCACAGAGAAAGTTTTTAATGACTCAGTCACCGATGTTAGTAGTTAAAAGATTTTGCCTTATTGTATGTAATAGATGTCATTGTTCACTTATTATGAGATGTTTCTTTGCCTTATGATATGTAGTAGATGTCATTGTTCACTTATTATGAGATGTTTCTTTGCCTTATTGTATGTAATAGATGTCATTGTTCACTTATGAGTTGTTTCTTTGCCTTATTGTATGTAATAGATGTCATTGTTCATTTATTATGAGATGTTTCTTTGCCTTATGGTATGTAAGAGATGTCATTATTCACTTATTATGAGATGTTTCTTTGCCTTATTGTATGTAATAGATGTCATTGTTCACTAAGTTAAAAGATTTTGGGTGTGGGCTTTTTATTGTGTAAAAAAAAATTGTCCTTTTTTTCTTCAAATGGTAAAATAATGCTCATTGTGGCAAACTACGGTTAATTATTGATAGTGTGTATATGTATTATAGATGGACAGTGTCTTTTGGCTACAATATTCATATCATAACTGCATTTTTTCTCTAAAAAAAAATCAGGTCTTTAACAAATATTTACAGTGTACTTTCTGATAAAGGCATAACTTTTCGAGATTGCTCTGTTGTAAAACCAAGTTTGACACTCAAGGTAACACTAATAAGGAGTGTGGTCCAAGTTTGTTAAACTCAAGGGTATGTCAAGTATTATCTTTGAGCTGGGAGATTTGCACTCGTTGACCTGTTTTGTTAAATCTATTTTTGGTACTCTAGATGCAGCACAAACAAATGTACATCTGAAATGAGTGTTTATACTGTACTAAAGTGTACATTAACACAAGAGGACAGGCGAATTGTGTGTATTGTAAAAAGAAGCCTGATTGTCTCCCTTGTGGCTGTTTAAAACTGGTTCTTTTTTGTTGTTAAGCAATAGAAAAGGTACCTGAATAGGTTTAGTGGCCTTGAGCATGGTTGTATCTTTATCTTTCTCCCTCTCTCTTGCTCTCGCTCTCTTTAGGCTCACTTCGCCTCGTTCAAAAGACCCACACCTAGAACAAAGAAAATATTCACTACTGTCAGAAAAGTTGCATCTATAATTTGAAAGTAGCATGCATAACATATTTATCAATAAAAAATATATTCTTGATATGCACATCAAAAGACAGTCCAACCTTTGGTATCTGTTTTGTGGGAATAGTTTTTTTAGTCTTGCGTTACCGCCTGGTGTTTCAACTCAGGTTCATTGTATCCTGAGGCCAGAGACACCTGCATGGAATCTGATACTTCACTGCGAGCAGCATGTCATCATTTTTCGTAGAAAACAACTCTCACTCCTAGTCAAAACAATTTACAGGAGTCTGCATTTAAATGAAGAAGACGGCTTTGATTCTGGAGTCTCTGATAATATGTTAACAACTGAAACAAACAAACATACATGTAAATCACTATAGCAAAGGATAACTTAGATTCTCCATTTCCAAACTAATGCTGTCAGGAAACACGTCTGACTGACCCCAATTCCAAGTGCTTTTTATAAGCCTGGGGTTCTGAACATGCTGGTTATGCCCCCCC
>JAUKPP010090787.1:0-12302 GCA_032273245.1 Phyllaplysia taylori
CAATTTTCGCCCAGTCCCAAATCTCGCCCACCTAATGGGAATCTAGTGTTAAAACTGTGTATTACTGCGCGTTCTTAGGTGGGTGAAAACTGGGGCAACCTAGATATAGGGCCTACTCACCCGATCCATTGACCTGCCTGCGACGCGTGGGCTACTTGCTTCCCTCAGTGGACTGGAGGAGAACTTTAAGCCTCACTGACCAATTCTCATCTGTATCTTTAGTACGAGTTCTCTGTCAACTCTGATGATGATTAGAGTAGGTTAGGGGGTAGGAATTAGGGTCGAGTTTCTTAGCTCACAATGATATTGATTGATAGAGATAGCCCTGGAATCCTGGCAAAAGTGCTGTCTATTTCTCCACACTTAAATCTGGATCCAGGTCTAGATTTATATCTAGGTCTAGATTTCAAGTAGATTCTAGATCTAGTAGTGGGGATGAAAACAAAAACACTAACTCTTTCACGTTTTTGGTGGTAATATAGGCCTATCTGACGGTGAGTAAACGTCGTAAGTCGCGATTACAACAACATCGGAAGAAGCGGAAGTGGATATCATCAGCATGCCGTTTGGGAATTGTACAGAGAAATCTCCAATTTTTACGCCATTTCGGAATTAAATTTGGATGCTGGAGGAGTCGTGATGATTTGATATCGAGAAATTATTTTTGAAATTCGATACTGCGATTTCTTCTTCTGGAGATCCCAGCTGAAAGACGCAGATACCCGTCCCTATGGGAAATCAAACTCTGATCTTTTGCAATGATTATGATAGGTGAAGAGCCTAACTATACATGTATTACACCAAAGACACCAGTAGAAATTAATTTCTTGCTTGGTTTTTTTTATTAATGACCCTTGCAACACTGTTAGTGTTAGGTTATAAAAAGGCAGGACCTTCTTATAGGATGGGGCTCGGACTCCGAAAAAAATTACGGTGAACCCCCAAGGATTCGAACCCCGGACCTGCTCATTTGTAGGCGGGTGCACTGTCACTTGGCCAAAGACACCCTGTAGATAGAGAGAGGGTGAGAGAAAGACACCAGTCTGAAAGCTTATGTTTCTGCCTTGATAAAGAATTTGATTTCTCCTCAGGATGGGTGGGGGGAACTACAGTCAAAGACCCTACATACTACGTAGTATGTAGGGTCTTTGCTGCAGTTTACGTAGGCTTTCATGAACGTATAGTGCGTCTTGCATGCATCACTTTAACTTTAAGATAGCACAATGTCATTGAAGAAGCAGTGCCTTGAATTTTTATTAATGTTAATCGATAACGAGGTAGATGTCAAATCACAAAAAATGCCCACAAAAATCCAGGGAAGAGTCACCCATGACTTAAACTTGGGAGCTTTCCCGCTCTGCCGCAGATGCCACCATGGGTGAAAGTTTGCCGGGATATACCAGCCCTGCCGCCGTTTTTGTTTTTTTCAGACTGGGGCCGGCATGCACGTGTGTAAAAACCGGCGACTACCCAACACGCAAAGCAACGATCTTGAAACAGGACAGTAGTCCGCACGATGACTTTCAGGTTTTTTAAATCCCCACTCTACCTCTTCAGGGGTTTTTTTAGGTCTTTGAACTTCCACCCATGGAATGCCACTAATGTGGAATCTAAAGTAACAAGAAGAATATAAATGTGTTGCCATACTATAAAACCAGATGCTCATCAAAACATTTGGAGAGGGGTCAATTGTACTTTTCTGTCTCTTGGGCAATTTCTAATTTATATTCAGTTACAAATACAGTACATGTACAGTGTACTTTAACTGCCATAAGACTTCCATATCAACTGAACAAATTACAAAGGGATCTACAACTACAAGTATATTGAACTAGCTGGGTCACCGGCTTTGCTCGGGTAGTAATGGGAGCATTATACGAAGAGAGAGAGAGCACCTGATTCATTGTATTGTGACATGATACTTGTAGCCTACTATTGTATCTGTCAGCCTATGATGCTCTATTGTGTTATATTTTTATATATACAACAAAGAACCAAGACAGAAATTGTTTTAACTGACAATATTGTCACATTTTATTACACAGGGCCACAAAGGGATCTACCGACATTCTTATTACACATACATGTTGATGTATACAATAGTAAAAATCTCATCAGAAAAGTGATGGAACATGATTCTTATCAAAATGTAGAAGAAATAATAAATATATGAATATGAATCCTTTTGGCTCATCCAACCCACTGTCATTGGGCCTATTTTTTGAGCGAGACAAAAGACGAGATTGAGAATTATATGTTTCTTGGTGTCTCAAATTTAATTCTGCCAACTGACAAATAGCCCTACATTTGAAAATGCACTACGGGGAGGAAAGATTTCTTCAAGTTCTCTTTAATTTTTTAAGGTGATTGCGCTTTTTAAGTTGTCTCCATAACTTTCAAAGGTTATGCTGGGAATGGTGATTTATTTAGGGTCTCGACAACCCTTGTGTCTTGTCAGTGATGTTGTTACTAAGACACATAAGACATACTGATACAAGGTTGTTCTGACTTAGCACAGCTCATATAATAATTTCAGGCACGTGAAGAGACTTCGGGAAAATCTCATTCTGTTTTCCTATGGTATGACCCGCTCGAACTCAGCTCAAGCCAATAATTAGCTGTTCACGACCTTGACACTCAACTCCCGAGACAAACAGTGTAACAAGTTGGCAATCAAAGCAGCCTTCTTGAATTCAGCACAAGTTCAAGCTAGTACGCTCTTAACATGTTTAATTCTATATATCTTGAAGCGTAACAGTGGTCGGTCTCACCTTTATTATCTGATTGATAAAATGAAATTACCCTCTGATTGTCTTGGCTCCTACATTAACTGCCAATTATAATAAAGTTACAAGCATTTACAACTAGTCCTCATATACTGGCATGATAAAGTTCACAGTATCAATAGACTCTCTAAACTAGACTCAGCACAAAAAGAAAGGGTGCATACTTTGTCACTTTAACAAAATTACGTAAAACTTCATACACAGCAAAATGTGAGTATTTTCAAGTTTTTTGCGGGTTCACAGTTTAAATCTTTAAAACTAAAGGACAGATAACTCAAATTTAAAGAAATAATTAGATAGACCATTGTGAGCACAAAATGGTAAACTTCACGGGTAGTTTTGCTCGACAACAATTTTCACATAATCAATCATGCTTATTATCTATGGCACAACAGACCTCAAATACAGCAAACTTTTTCGCTTAGTCCCATCCTCACACATGCACAATTAAACCAACAGAAGTTTGATTTTTTTTATCTATTTAAGTGTGTTCCATTGTATCAAGCATATCGATGTAGGTTATCTCTAATGCAGTTCGTGAATTCCAAAATATTACTAACTCTATCACTGTTGTGATTTTTACATTCATAAACACATTACAGTACTTAATAAAGAAAGCCAGGACTTGACCAAATTCACAACATTTAGTCTACAGCAGAAACATTAATTTTTTCTCTAAATACAATGTTTCTATAAAAGTTTGATTTGTATTGTAATCACTACATTTGAATTTCTTCTTCTAATTCAGAAGCCAAATTTATGCTGTCTCATTTTCCTTGTTTGAGTAAACGTTGTAAGAAAACAGAAAAAAAAAGTGTATACTACAATTTCAAGTCATTGCACAAGTGCAGGCCTAGCCTGATGTAGGTAAAACATTTCATAAATGGAATACAAACAGTAGTGAAAGTTGTAATATAAAATTATGAATAGAATACAAGCACTCCTTGCTAAAGCTGACAAGGATACAATGTGAACAAGACATAGGCTACATCCAGGGTAGGAAAGCAAATTGTCACGTCTAAAAATGACCACTTTTCAGGAGAGGTAAAAGACTGATTCCCAAATAATACCATGTATAAGATACAATATTATTTCATATGCTAATAACTTTTATTTGTAATATAGCTCTCACACGTTGTCACAAGGTATCCCTAGTACTTTCACATAAAATATCTTGTGCAATTATAATGAATCTCAAGACATGATAGTTTGCTATCCTACCCTCAAAATATAAACTTATATTGCTTCTGAGAGTATCTGTTACAATGAATGAAAGTTTCAAAATTAATAAAAACACCGCTGACAAATTGATGTAGTATATAAGCCTTTTCCCACTAAAGCAAATTAAGAATCTGAGGCTTCTTTACAATCAAGAATAAATTACTTTCTCAAATTGACATTGCACTGTCCCTTCGAAACTCAACTAAATATATGTGATTCTTACTGGTAAAAGGGTCCACTACATATTCTTTTGGTTTCATTACCAGTTTTACATCCCCTACAACACAGTAAGGTCATTTAAAGACGGGACTCCATATTCTGTTTGGTTATTTGTTTTAGTGATTTTCCTAAGTAGCCTACAGCAATTGCTAAGTCAATTCAGTAGTTCTTGAAATATTGCTTTGTTTTCAGAAAAAAATATTAAAAAAACAAAGTTTTAGAAAAACATTCTTGATGAATAATTGATGGCTCCATGTTAGCGAAAACTGATGCTAAAGAATTAGCTTAACAATGTATAATTTCTAAGCTAAAAGAAATTGCAAAATCTCAAAGAGAAATAGTAGGTAAATTACTAAGAGAAACATTTGATCAAGCCACTAATGACTAGGCCTACATATTAAAGTATGATTTGTGTACCCGTTTCATTCTGAATCTCAATTCAAGATGAGCACCATTCAGGCCCTTTCACAAGACCAACACACATATTATTATATTCAGATAGAAAAGGCGTAGTTTGTTTTTACACAACATTCATACTGTAGGGTATTATATGTACGAGAAAAGTTTCAAAGTTGGAATGCTTTAAAGATCTCTCTCCTCCTTCAGACGCTTGGCTTTCAGCAAACTCAGAGTAGTTAGATTGCCATCATCAAACAACTCTTTCTGACTTGAGAATCTTGCTTTGCTGAAACACAAAAAACAAAGAGAAAGAAATGAAAACACACCATTAAACCATGGTCCAAGAATAGAAAAATAGGGCAATTTAATCTAACTATATTTTGGCTTTTGGTCAGTGCACATTGTAATCTTCATGTAAAAATAACACCAAACAAAATGGCACACTTCCTCCCAACTACATCGAGTCATGAGTATAAAAAAATGGAAAAGTTTGATGACAATATTGCTTTATACACTCAATATTCTAGTCCAAAATCATGTTTTATTTTACTTGCACGTCATCACTGGACAAAGAGTCGGTTAGCTTCCCCGAAAGGTTACCATTATTTCAAACCCTTCAAACATGACAAGAACAAATATTTTTGTTTCAAAACTTTATTAATTGGCTGAACTAATTACAGTTTTCTCCTCTTAAGTTAACCACTTGACTTTCCGTACATTTCCCACACAGTCGAACCTGCCCTAGACGACCACTCATTGTCAAGAGAAAAGTGGTTGTCTTGGACAGGTCAGATGAATGTGAAGTGAAAAATACTGTCCCCTCCGAGAATATGAAGTGAAAAAAAAAACAACCTTGCATTACCAAGTGGGATGTTTTAACATTTTTGTCGTTGTTTTCTTTTCGGAGTGGGGAGGGGCTGGTTTGGACTTGTATTTTTGTTGTTGCTCAAAATATATCAGATGAGGGAGATAGAGTGCCAGGGGAACGAAGAAATGCATTGTCGCCACTCAGCAAACAAGCGCCACCACCTTTGTGGCAAGTCTGTTGTTACCGACTTGGTTAACAGAGAGACCACTGGCCTCGCCCACACTTTGTGTTGGTCAGGAATTACATTGTACATAGTACATGTATTGCAAATTATGGGAGAGGCTAATAGCGACAGGTGAATGGGTTAAGATGGTTGCTTACCATACTCGTCCGCGGCTGAAAATTTGTTACCCAATGGGCAATGATCAATGCAGTTGTGAAGCGCAAACCTTGCCAATGCTTAGTGCTGGTCAGCGAGTGTATAAATTATTATTGTTGCAGGGGTAATAACAACGATAAGTGTTGGGATGGGCACTGGCAGCTAGGACAAGGACTCATCACTCGTCCACAGAGATAGGCACCCATGACTATGGCAACATGTTGGGGTAAAAGAGAAGCGAGTGGTCGTCTTAGGCAGGTTTTTGTGGCTGTATGTCAGTAAAATAGGATGGTTGCGGTCTCTAAGGGTGTCTATTGTAGAAATTTGCATTGCTGAAAAGGACTTCAGTGTTTAGGTAGAGAATTTCAACAATGAAATGTTTACATTTATTTTGTTACAGAACTAGGTAATTTTTGTTTGATAGAATTAGAATGAGAATGTTGCAGGCATGTATTGTGTGCTCTTAAACTAAATTATAGCATAATTGCGAAAAAAAAAAAAGAAAAAAAAAAGGATGGTTGCCGTTGCGCTGGACAGGTGGTCATCTTGGACAGTGCCATTATGTAGAAAAAACGTAAGGGGTAAGTGAGAAGTGGTCGTTTGTACAGGTTAAGCTGTACGTCAATTCGATTAGCCAAGGAGACAGATATGAACAAGACTCACTAAAACATAGGCGTAATTATCCCATCAATATTTTCCTTACACCTATAGCAATCTGAGTTGCACACTCACCTGATATTCAGCTTCTGACAATAGGCCAATGACAGCCACCACTTGGTATTGTCTAGACTTGAAGGCTGCCTGCGTGCCCCGGAATGTTCTCATCTGTTTCCATGTCATGGGAGCTTGAGCAATGGCTGCCATCTTCGCAGTTGATGCACCAGGGTCAAAAAGCAATAACTTGGTAACATCTCGGTCTTTTTCCACCCCAATAACTGTCCGACTGTGACCTGCATAAGAATATGAACAAAATTTAGAAAAACAACAACAAATAATATACAATCAATATGATATAGGCTACCAGACACATTTGTTGCTGGACTAATGTAAAGCGCATAGAGCTTGCTTTTGAGCGGGGATATGCGCTATATAAATGCAATCTATCTATTATTATATTACTAATCGATTCTATAATCCACCTCCATACGTTATTGTTATCCATGTATCATCCACACATCTCTTGCACATTTACCAAGTTTGGGTTACGTAGTTTAGCAGTGATTTTATTTCCGTTGAAACACCATAGAGTCATTCACATGGAAAGGTATTGCGCACATTTTGTGAACTGCCACACGTGGGATCTACAATAAATCCAATCTATATGTCTTTAGTCACAATATACTGACAACAGTCTGACAATTTTTTACACTGTTTCAATACAGCAGTTTCCACCTAAATGCAGGGTGCTCGGGAGGGCTCCAAAGCATGCATTCAAGCGGAGCGTGCTTTTATGTGAACCTTACTTTTCAAAGGATAGAAGGGAAAACTAAGCAACAATTTCATACCCTTAGTACACATCCGTAAGCATTTACAATGTACACATCCACACTCACACAAACAATCTCAGGCACATATGCACACCTTTTAGAACTCTATGACAGCACTTACATGGTACCGTTTTTAGGATACCTGTGCACACGTTTTTCTCTCTCTCTCTTACTTCAAATACACTCCATGACCGACAAAACAAGAATATCAGTCGCCCAAACACATCTTTCACAAAAATCTCTTGTGTCCGTCAGAGTAGAGTGTAAAAACACTGTCTGTCCATCACTCACATTGTGTCATCCTAGGTGTAGCCTCGCCAAATGTTTCGATATACGATTATTTAAACTTGATTCTATGATGATAGCCTATGTGCTGTTATCAATCCAAATTGCTATTTCCGTTTTTATCTAGCCTTTCATAGTATGCTACCCGGATTGAAGCGTGCATTTAGGCAAAGTACCATGCATTTATACACACAAATTATAAGCAAAAGTCTGTCATAGGACGATAATGTGGATTTGAACGGAGAATTCATTTAATCGGTGTGCAATTAGGCAGAGACTACTGTAATGCCAGATGCCAGGTGAAACAGCTGCTAACATAAAAAAAAATTTCAACATCTGTGGTTTGATGCAATCTGCTGCTCCAAAGGCAGACCCCTTAACCCATTAGCCAAGGAATCATTTTTCTACAACTTTTCAATAAAAACAAATAAAGAAAGAAAAGATCTATACATGTAAGAAAGGCAAAAACATTTTAAATCACTGACCTTGATGCTGTAGATAGAGGGGTGGCTTGAATCCCCTTGAGTCACTGAAGTAACTGCTGATCCACTCCAGTAAACGAGGGTGGGTTCCATCTGTGCCTGAAGGGGCGTGGAAGTCGGCTAAGTGACACCTAACAAAACATAAAAAGAGAAAAAGATTTATTGAACCTGTCATATAGTAAAAACAGAATAAAAATGGTTACATTTGGTTGAAAAAAGAAGTAAAAGCAAACTTAAACGGTCCCAATGTCTAAACTGTTTTTCGTAGATATGAGAAAAAACTTGAGTGTTGAATTTACATACAAAATTTATATCAATGCTCTAAGGTTCCATGATAACTTTGTTTTAAGAAAAAGATAACATAGCTATGCAACATCTGTTTTTTCTGAACTACCAAAAGAAAAATGTCAAGTTAAAATCTTACGTAAAGATGAGTCAGAATTTGTGAACGTCCTCATAAGTTCATAATAATAAATCACTCTCATTCTCAATAATTCATATGAAAGTCCAACTTTTCATATCAGACATATTTTCTCTAAATTTAGACTTGCTCAGTGCCATTATCTTGTGAGGAATATTAAAAATAAGCTTATTTGCAGGTTAGCTCATTATGCCCCTTGTAAAGTCCTTTGGCGGATTACTTTGACCCTGCCCATCAGGACCAACCCCAGCAGAGACATGATGTTCGTCTAACATGGGGATTGAACTTCCGTCCTCTGCATGGTAGGCAAAGGGCCTAACCATTGCACCACAGATGCCAGTTATTGTATCTTGTTTCAGAAGTTGCAACCAAAATTAGTGAAGCAGTATCAAATCACAGAAACCAAGGCACACAGACATCCCATGGTTAATTCTTTTTTTAAAACTGAACTTTCC
This sequence comes from Phyllaplysia taylori, assembly GCA_032273245.1. Taxonomy (NCBI): domain Eukaryota; kingdom Metazoa; phylum Mollusca; class Gastropoda; order Aplysiida; family Aplysiidae; genus Phyllaplysia; species Phyllaplysia taylori. The sequence continues at coordinate 8,943 of JAUKPP010090787.1, forward strand.
CTTTATTAGTGATATATAAACATTGGTGCATACTTGAAAGATCAGACAATAATGAGTGCAGGGTTCATGTAATGAACTCCTCACCGAATTTAAAAAGATTTTAAGGGGGTTTAGAGGAGATTGTGTAAAGAAATTCATGCCGTTTTTTACGGCGCGCCAAGAACAGAAAGCCTATTTCCGATAGAACTACACTTGTTCGAAAGGAATCGTAGTTTCGATTTTCTAACAAAAATTTTGTTCATGTCCAATCCGCGTAATTCAAGGAGTTTTAAAGGCATGCACCCTGTGAATGTAGACAGAATTCTTAACATCGATGAATGTAGCAAAACAGTCTCTTAACTAGATGAATGGCCAAAATGTTTGATTCAAAGAACATACTTAATCCTGAGGGAAGACAAAAGAGCCACAATTTCTGTCGCACCAATCCACTTCCGAGTGTTAGAGAGTCGACCTTTCAACTGTTCACAACCCTGTGGATCAAAGCCCTTTTTCCACGCTGACTCAATCATCTGTTGGATCTTTGGTATAGATGGAATATCTCTTCTTCCATCTGAAAAATAAAAGTAATACCTTTTTGTTCCAAACATCATTTTACATAAAGTTATTCAAAGACAATCAAGTAGAGCAGTTTTCATATATATGTCCTCAAACTATACTGAAATATTACAAGTGTATCTAATTTCAAACCAATATTCTTTTGGAAAGGAAGCATATGGAAAATTTGTACAATAAAACCTTTGAGCAAAGTAATGCCTTCAGACCTTCTTTTTTTAACATTGTAGCCCAGGAACGATATAATACCCAAAAGTGAGCTAGCAGCACTTAATAAGATTGGCCTCGAAGCAGAACAGGTTGTTCTAAACCTTGAAAAATTCACGACCAATGAAATCAATGGGTTGATTTTAAAAGAGTGTAAGTATGTTGAACCAATATCGGAAAAAGCAGTAAAAATCTAGCTTACCTGGATAAATTTTGTCTGCAAAATTTGAATTTTGAAGGAGACATGAGAGCATCATTTGAAAATTCCTATAACCACATCCCCATCCTTTGTCCCCATAAGATCCAGAGAAGTGGTCAGTCGGTGAGCACAGGTAGACGGCTTGTCCTGACCGGGCTTGGGAGGCGAACAACCGTTGCACTTTATCAACAAGGCCTAGAAAATAATGACATTAAATTCAGACATGCATTCACAAACTTATTATGACAGCTTAGTATTTTTTTGGCATACTTTGCTTATGATAAAAGAATCATTGCATGAATGAGTAGTCAATATCTTCAATAAAATTCAGTTATACACAAAAAAGGACAAAGGAGAATGCAACATGACAACTGAAAGTAGAAAGTAAATAATCTACCATTTCTTCGACTGACACCACAATTTTCATATCACTGCAATTTCAGTGGGTCTCACCTTCGTCACAAATGCTAATCAATGATCCAGGACAAATGCTTAGTGAAAGTTTGACTGAGACAATAATCTATCATATATTTGGCAAATTGGAAACACATGCGTCACTTTTCCCATAAAACTATAACAGCTACAGAGTTGAAAGTTGGCAGCTGCCTGCAAAAAGATAGAGAGGTCCTCATGACGGCCTTCGATTTTTTATTTATTCATTTCCTGAATTTAGAAAAATATATTTGACAAAAAGTCCTGTCATTCTTTGGCCTTTGTAATAATTCCACTGAGAAATGAAACAATAGACACGCATTCAAGATGTATTTGACGCGAGTGTCCCTAGCAAATTTCCCGCACACGCTGACGTGAACTCAAAACACTCATGCGTACATGCAGCCTACTATGAGGATTGAGGCCCTTATCTTCCTAGGACAGGGAATGAGGTCAAACCTTGGATCAGGACCACGCTCTTTTTGTATACTCTTTCTGTCTCTCTCTCTTCGCTTCGTATAATGCTAACATTATTACCCAAGCAAAGCCGGTGACTCAGCTAGTAATAGATGTATACAAACAAAAATAAACTAGACAGACATGCACGGACAGAAAAAAAAAAAGGAAGAGAAAACCAAAATGACAGCACAAGACAAGCACGAGTAAACACACAAAAATATGACTGTACCTTGTACCCGAGTCTCTCCGTCATCAACATCTCTGGTCGCCCTATGAGATGACCTGGCTCGTTGTTCGTGATATTCAGCCACCGACATTTCTCCTCTCACCACCGCCTGCTCCACATTTCGCTCATACTGTTTGTCATAAACACCTCTTCCATTGACTTTAGGTTTTGCAGAGGGTAGACTCTTCGTGAACTGGCAATCAAGAAAAAAGTTTAGTACTACTAACACATTACTGGTGCTAAATATTACTTTTAAAAAAATGGATTTACAATGAAATAGCCTAAGTTATTCAACTACACCATGGTAAAAACATATTAAATATGTCTATAAATAGGGCCTCCTCAGCTATAATTAGGATCGCAAACGAAATAGATAGAAACTGGACATCACAAAGATCCATTTATCAGCAATGAGGTTTCCCTATACCAGTATTCAAGTAACAGAATATTGATGAATTTAAATCAAGTAATCCCATTCCTGTAGATACTGATTCGGTTGTCACATTGTCAGTGAGCAGAAGACTTTCAACTTAACAATTTTACTTCATTAAATATAATGATCCCTCTGCCGTAAAGATCTTGTAGATAGTCCTTGTAAATTTCAATTAAAATAAAAGTGATTTTTCATAGGCGTATCTAAGAACTCCTTTAAAACAAGTGGTGGGCGGTAGAGACAGAAGACATAATTTATGAAAGAGACAAAGTTTGCAAGAGGATTATCATTGGATGTAAAGTCAGCATTTTCCAGGGCTCTCAACAAAAGAACATGGTGAATAAAATAAGCTTTGAAAATAATCTACTTACCTTTGGCTTCACATTCTCGCAATGTTGGTGATCTTTAAGGACGTTGTCTGCTGACTTAGAGTGGTATGGTCCATCAGAATTCTCACTTGAACTGGAGTGGGCTTCTTCAAAATGGGGAAAAGAAAAGAACAATTGACAGTCAATCTAATTCCTTTGAAGATCACTTTGTTTTTATCCAATCTTACACTTGCACCGGCGCTGTGGTGTAATGGCTAGGCTCTTTGCCTGTCATGTGGAAGACCCGAGTTCGATGCCGAGCACAAACAATCTGTTTTTTTCTCCGCTGTGATTTTTTGGCTCTCAGCCCGGCTTGGCCCTGACAGGCAGGGTTGGAGTAGCCCGTCTCTTAAATGACCTTACAGTGTCGCAGGGGACGTAAAACTGGTAACCAAACCAAACCAAACTTGCACGTCAAGAAAATATAATAAACATATACTTTAAATGTGTGTGCTAATGGGAGGGGGGGGGGGGGGGGGGGGGG
>JAUKPP010090898.1:0-15931 GCA_032273245.1 Phyllaplysia taylori
CACCGTCCGGGGATCGAACCCACGACCATTGGCATGAGAGGCAGACACCACTAACCTCTAGACCACGAGAGCCCCCATGTATGTATGTGTGTGTGTACGCGTTAGCATTGTAATGAGACACCGTGTGTGTTCCAAAGTACTGAGCTGCTGTCGCATAATTATATATATTGTTTCCATTCTGGCACAATAAGACCATTGATCTAATTATTTCCCCGTAGTCACATAATGTTACCATCGAACGCACTAACAAAAGGCAAACAAAAAAGATATGCTGGGGGATAACAATTGATAACCGGTTGTAATGACACACCTTTTTGTGTGTGTGTGTGTGTGTGTGTGTGTGTGTGTGTGTGTGTGTGTGTGTGTGTGTGTGTGTGTGTTATATTGTGCTTGTCTTTGAATGCGCGGCGTCAACAGAAATATGTGGGAGCCTAGTTTTTTTCATCACATATGCATTTAATTTGATATTTATTCTTTCCCGCGACAGCTTTCTGCCTTTTGAGCTACATTCTTTTCATATGCAGAGCTATCGACGAGCATAGGCTGAGGCAAAGAAAAACGATATTTTACAATCTAGATTTATAGATCACGATAGAGGGGGCAACATCTAAACACGTATGGCTTGAAATATTAAATTCCGTGAATGGGAAACGGGCGCGGTCGGTTGGCAAGAGCAAATACGATAATGAATCATTTATTTAAGGGGTTAAAACAAAACAAAAAAATCTGTCTCAAACGACATCATTCAATGAGATCTTTGAACGAGCAGCAGCGCAGAGCTTTACTGAACAGGACACGGCTTATAAACGATGGGAGCCTTGTGGTCCACAGGTACGCCTGACTCTCAAGCAAAAGACACAGAGTTCGATTCTCGGTCTTGGCAGGCAAGCTTCTTTCTCCTTACGTTCTCATATACCGTCGTATATATTCTAATTAAATCCTTTCTATTCTCCTCTTATTCTTACTTTTTTTTTTTATTTCTCGTTCTCGAAAAGAAATCCTTGTAAATCCTAAATTCTCCCCTTCATTCAATGTTACTGTCTCTATATTTTTTGCTATTCTTGACCACACAACTAGTTTGCGGTAGCTTGGGTAAGCATTGATCTTGTTGAAAATGAATGAAAAAATATCAGAGGTCAAGTGTATGTGTGCAAGCAAAAGATCAATATTGTGTGTTGGAAAATCTTGAGACACAGCCTGCTCAGCCCCCTTCCAAGTAAAAAAATCAATCAAAATTTACAAAACTTAAAAAGTAATGAAGAAATGGCATTTCCTGCACTAGATTCTAAGCTGTCCTAATAACAATTGTTTCGTCTGTAGTCTTTTCTTAAAAGAGTCAATACTTTGTGCTTTTTTATGAATTTTACACCCATTCTTCTTCAATCCATTCAGATCCCATTGTATACTCTCTCTCTTGGAGTCCAACATCCTACAGACACTTCTGGTCTCTTCCTTGGAACTTATCAAAGAAAACAAGGTCGGAGGGGGGGGGGGGGGGGGAGAGGGGGGCGGAAACCACCGCCTCTGTGGTCTTGAAAAACAAAACGTAGCACTTACTAACTAATGTCAACTAACATTAATGTATGCAAGCACGTGTGACATGTGTCTGCTCATACACAAACTATATGCATTATGTATACCTTTTAGAGAGCATTTGCATGCTGTTGTAAAATGTTAGTGTGCTTTGCTAAGCTTGTGTTTTTTTTAGAGTAAAAACGTTGCTTGTCATTTGTAGAGGTAGACTACTAGTCATTGTCTTTTGTTTGAGCAATTTGTCCTCTTTGAACTCCTTTTTTATTCTTTTGCTCTGATGTTGTCTTCAATTTTAGTTAAGTCAATCCTGTGACCTGTAGATGTCCCACCCTTGACGTATCACAAAAAGTTTGAAATAAAATATAAAATCAAACAGTTTAACTGTGAGGATGTGCTTCATACCATCACGCGTTGAGTTTCCATTGAGAAGGAAAATAGAGGACAACGATAAAGACGCATTTGTATGCAAATCTCTGGTCAACATAAATACATTTTCACTATCCGCTATGCCATCTACATAATGTATCATCCTCGCAAATCTGATGACAAACATTCGCCACTTCCTGGTAAGCATCCAGTGCAGTTTGCCCATTAACAGACACAACAACATAAACATATTGAGAGATGTTTATCCGGACGGTGGAAAATTCTTGTGGAGTGCCCATACATTGGATCCGAGATGAGATTCGAATCAGCAACCTCTGGCAATCAAACCCCATTAAGGTTACCAATGACAAAGGGATAAATGTAGACAGATGTGAAACTCACCTCTGATAAAGGTATAAAGTTGCTGGGTCCAACGACATTGGGACTTGGAACTTTGAGGTTTCGACCTCTTTCCTGTGGAAAAAAGATAACCTTAAAGGATTAGAGTGAAAAGAATGGTATTCCAATTTTTTTGTCGGAGGTTCTCACACAAAGCTACCGAAAGAATTTCTTCAGTTGCCTGTTTAATGTCATAGCCTTTTCCTTTCCAACAACTGCATGAACAATAAAATGTTTTGGTTCTTATCTGATCTGTTAAGATTAAAAATATTCCATGTGGCAGCTTTGCGGAGAACTCCTTTGTTTTCTATTCTATGAGCAGCAAGAACTGAAACTCAAGCCACACATTCTGTGTAGTGTAAGTAGAATTTTAGTTTACACTCCTACTGAAGCACTTCTATTTATCACAATATGGACCCTGGGGTCCAATATTTTTTTTCAGTATATGATATCAAGTGCATATTAAAAAAAGGGAAGAGAAAAAAGAAATAATATACTTCACTATAACATGTAATTAAATTAAAGAAACTAATCGTGGGAACATACTGGAGCCTTTTTTTAAAAGAATGTATCAAAACAAATTAGGGCGTTCTTTTGATAATCACTGACCATTTGCCCACATATTGCCATTTATAAAGCTGTGATTGTGTGACCAATAGCTATCGGTTTGCCATATATGCCATGCAGCATATGCACAGCATCTATTAAGAAAATGACAAGCAAGTTTGGCAACCCCAAACCCCATCATATCATTATAATCAAGAGGGCTTCCGTAATGAGGGACCGCTTTAATTCAGTGTGTCATATCAACCTGGCTATGCGCCGGTGGTAAACGTGACAGGTAGGGATAAATGTGCCAACATTTTATATTTTTATAAATTACAGAATCCATACATCATAAGGGGCACAATCGCAAGGTTTGAAGAGGGACTAGAGATATGGTTGCTTGTTACGCAAGTCCTCCCTTACAATCAGTGAACTTGTAATAGACTGAATTCAAAGTGGGTGCATAGGTGTCTGTGTTGCCTGCTTTGGATTGCAGAGGTCGTCTCCGGGTCCCTACTCTGGGAGATTCGCTGAGATTTTTTCTTAGTTTTTATGTTTTAGAATTTGGTGCTACACCCTTGTAATACTAGTGCTACATTGTCAAGTATAAGACATAAGATGAGGGCCGGAGCACTTCCGTAACGAGTGACCACTTCCATTCACCAATTCAGCTCGACAAATCTACTAGTAGTAGTAGCCTACTAGGCTCTGGTGATAAACGTGACGAGATAGGATAGTTGTGCCGCGATTTTTTTATTTTGAAATCATAGAATTTATACCACTAAGGGACATAAGAGAAAGATTTGAAAAGGAAGCTAGGAGACTTGGTCGTTCATTACGGAAGTCCTTCCAGGAGTGCTACTTTAATCCTGCTGGTCAGGAACAACCCAGCTGAAAGGGACACTGCATCCCTGGCAGAGAGACCGAAATACTAAAAAGAACCAAAAAGTGCCCTATCTAGGCTAGATCTAGATCTAGATCTAGGTCTTAATGAACTCTCAGTCGTCTCTGCACGATAGGCGAAGATCCCTACCTATTATATTATACCAAGGGATTGATCAGAGTTTTTAAGGCAAGGGGAACGAGAAATTGTGTGATAGATAGAGGGCACGCCCACTTTTTGCCTTTCAAGAAAACAGTTGAGAGAAGAGCTATTTTTCTGTCACAATTTTTGAACCTCATTAGTTTTAATTACCTTGATTTGGTGCAAAATTGTCTCAAGTCTTTCTCGCACATCCTCAAAAGGGCAGGTTATGGACAGTCTGAGCAGTGAAGGGAGCAAAGATTGCAAATAGGAATTTCTGTCAAAGCCATAAGGCACATTGATACCGCTTGCAGACAGGTCTGGGCTTCCATACCCATTTAAATATTGCTCAAATAATAGGTCGAGGTTGTCTAGAGTGTGCTTTCGTCTGTTCACGTCCCTGGTTGCTAGCGAGGCAAGATATTGCATGGAATCCACTGCATCCTGAACATGCTTTGAAACGAACGGGCCAGCTTGGTCTATTTCTCCAGCCATCCAACGTTGACAGATGGAACGATTTGTTGATTAGTTGACGAGATAACTAAGATCTTTTGGCCCTTACACACTGAACTCGCAACACTGCAACAACACAGTACAGACTACAGAAGAAGTTAAAATTAATATTCTTATAGATTTCAGAAACTAGTATGAAGAATGCTGCTGCCACTCTCGCTTGCTCAAGCCCTCTTGCAATGTGTGATGGAAAATGTGTAGCTTTCAAGCCCAACTTGACAACACACCATCAGCACAGCACTGTATAGACTGTAGCAGAAGTTTACACACATATGCCTACTACTACACACACAAATCAGCTGACTGCCTTTCCGATGTAGCCTAAAGCGAAAACAGCGGACGATCTGGCACCGAGAAACTTCCAATGCGTTGAGCCCTGTCCTTTGAGTTCATCTGGAATCCAGATTCTATTAAAAAAATTCACTGGGTTCTTCCACTATTAAATACAGGTGCAAATAAAAGTCTTCACGACGAACCAAGAATACTGATCTTTTCAGGAATACAAACTACACTAGATCTTGATTCTATATCTCGACACGTATTCCTCACACATCACATAAATAAAAAAAACGAATCGAGCCGGCCCGTTGCCACAATGCGCAAGCGCAAAGTTTCAGGTCATAACCTTTATGTAAATATGTGACACACCCCCACTTTAAACCAATGAGCATTCCCTTTTTCTTGGTTATCGTAATAGCGTTAATGGTTGCTTGCTACGCAGAGACTCTGGTCTGCTATCTACTCGCGGCTCGTAAAAAGATCCATCAAGACATAAAATACCACCAGCTTCCTCTGCAAAGAATACCACTGTTCTCCCAAATGAATTCTAAATATGCTTCCAAATCAATTCCTTCTAATATTCGCATACCGGTCTTTCGAATGCAGTATTTCTATCAGAGTTCATTGTCGAAGTAAGCCTAGGCTATTGCATCATTCACTCAGACTCACGTAGGCATAATAGGGTTAATAAAGCAGTCGAGTCCTTTTTCAAATGTAGATCTAGATGTCTACGTGTAGCCTACGTGCATTATCCTCCACAAATTGCTTTACAGTGTTGAAAGATAAAAACAAAATAATGAATATTTCTCTTTATGGCTTATGGCGGAACAATGTAGGCTAATAACAGGAATAGGCATAGATTCTAGGCCTACGCTATTCGGTTATAATGCAGAGTACTGGAATTTAATTATCATCTGAGAACGTTTTTGTCCGTCTATCCGTTCATCCATTATCTAATTGTTTAGGCCCATTAATTACCTATGGCATAGCTATAGCTAATAATACTAAAGCAGGGACGGAGATTGCCAATGAGAATAGGCCCATTAATATTATCTATCTTTTGGCTAAGAAATATAGAGCATAAGCCTACGGTTCGGATCCCGGACTTTTAGAAATGCTTAGACCTTTATTTTTTTTTTCTATTCAAGTCCTTTTCTCTTGCACCGGCCGTTCGGTCTGCCGGTGTCTCCTATATTTCAGTCGTTAAATGGCATCAAACTTGAAATCCCTTGCACGCCGTCTTGCATTGGTCTGCCGGCCGACCTCTCCTGTTTCAGCCGTCATGCAGACTTAATTCTGTAGATGATGCAATAACCTGCAAAACATAGCAGATCTTGGCTTAGACTACCCAGGTCTGGATACTGAATAAAAACAACAACCCAGAAAGAAAAGAAAAGAAAAAAAGATGCAACCGAACCGTATCGAAGCTAGGCCGGAGAGAACTAAACAGTGGTACAATGTACATGAAGGCTATAAAGACTCTTTGCTTGGACAACACGAAGCAACCCCGAGGCACGTGGAAACTAAACAGGCTAGAGAGAGGCGAGAGGCTTAAAATTATGTAGCCTACGAGATCAAGTACAGTTACTGTTGAACCTGCTCAAACGACCACCTGTATAAGACGACCACTTGCACAAACGACCACTTTCCATCGACTCCCAAATTACATTTCTGCTATATAGTATCCCTCTCCAAGACGACCATCTGTCTAAAACGACCACTTTTTACTCGATATTGAGTGGTCGTCTTAGACGGATTTGACTGTACATGTATCTCTACTTGGACTCCCTACGCAAAGGACGATTTTCAGTTGCTCCATTTCGCGGATTTTTCTATGTTCACTCCGCGGAAGTTATTTTTTGGCACATCAGAACAAATAAACAAACATCTGGTCAGAAAACAATAACCACATTTTCGTTATCAGCGTAGCTTACACAAAATTAAGAAAGGTTCTGCGTACACGTTGTGTTTTGTGACTTAGTTTCTAACAAAACATATACATGTATTAAAATTTTGTCTGCTTCAGAAATTTAGTGGATTAGCTAAGACTCAATACTACACCGACGCTGGAGCGCAATGGTTAGTTAGGCTCGTCACCTGTCATAAGGAAGACAGGAGGTCGATCCCACGTGCAGACGATGTGAGTTTTTCTTATTCTGCTGGGATTTCCCCCCTCTCAACCTGGATTGACCTTGACAGGCATGATCGAAGTAGCTCGTCACATAAATTTAAATGACCTTACAGTGTTGCAGGGGACGTAAAACTGGTAACCAAATGTAACGAAATCACCAGTGCACACTGGCGGTTTTCAGTGGCTCGATTTCAGGGATTGCTAAATGTTTTCTCAGCGGGAGTTATTTTCTGACATATAGGCCTAAAAGCAAATAAGTAGCATCTGATTAGGAAAACGCTTCATTTTCGTAATCAGAGCATCAAAATCAACAAAGTCTTTGTTCTCGCACATGTGTTTTGTGGCTTCGTAAAAAGAAAAATTGGCTGCCTGAAAAATTAAGTGGAGCTACTAAAAATCCCTAGTTAGAGCTTTAGCGTCTGTAAAAAAAAAAAGACAGCTTAGGCCTATGCTGTATGTCTCCCCAGAAGTTGAGAGGGATTCTATTTAACTTTGGTCTGCTGGGTTGGTAATTGATTGTAAAGCACACAAAGCCTGCTGCAAGTGGGAATATAATATATCAATATTATTGGCCTACAGTGTATTACAATGCATTATAAAACTTCCTGAAGTGGTCCTCAAACCCACGTATCTGCGTGATAGGTGCACAGCCTAACCATTACATCACAGACGCTGGTAGATTACACTAAAGCCCTGTTGTAATGTAACTTTGGAAAGGACCAGCTAATGTATATGAAAATGACTGACCACGATTACGTGTCAAATGAATCATTATGGACAGGGTAAAGGTAGACGGAGAAACGCAAATGTTTGGCCTGACACCAGTGTAATGATCAGGGCACCACATTGGCAGGTCTGGCCAGAGACCCTAGATTTTGAGAGAAGAAGCGACCTATGACAACAATGCATTTGGAGCCTGACCAGGGATTACAATGACCAAATGCGGATCACCATTCCTGCTTGTCACTTTTTCATCTTTTATCTGCAATTCGATAATTGTATTCCCTCAGATTCGCATTTAGAGCCTTCGTTTTTCCTCTCAAAATATAGACTCTCTCGTATGACTAAACTTGTACACATGTACATGTACTACAAAATGAAATGGGAAAGCAATGACTGAAGAGGACCCATTTTTCTGATAAAAAATTGTTTCTTTTATTGCTAATGAAAAGGGGCTGCTGATGGATAAATTTATTAAACCTAAAGATTCACATTAGTAATATATTGTGTATATCATGACAAAAAAATGGTACATAATATACAGGTGTAGAGGAAAAAAAGGAAAGATTATATCGCACACGGTATGTATATAGAATTTAAATAAGTAGGCCTAACATCTTCCTGTATTGAGAATACTTGCAATCAATACAGCTTGGATTGTGGACTATTTTCATGTCTTTGAATAGATCAAATTTCACGATACCTGAGAGACTGGAACATTTCTCAGATGAAGTGAACACTCACAAAATAATTCCAATCACATTTTTACATCATATCATTCAGCTTTTACACAAAATCAGCACAATAGATACATGTACATTAGGTTTCAGGCAATTTACATTCCAAACCACTTTTGATAAAAATAAGAGAGAAGGATAAAAAATGAAGAGAACCTCATTTCATACAGCCAAACCATATATTTTAAAAAACAAACTGCAGAACACATTTTACACACCGTATCCTTCACTCACAATACACAATGTATGTAACATATAACAACCAAAAGATTTCACTATTTTGACTCTCTCCTTTTGATAGATAGAGGATAGAACATGTGCAAAATTAATTATGCAAAAAAGACACAAATTACTCACAGCCTGTGCTTAAGAAAAATATTTGCACTTAAGATCACAATCTGAGGTATGACACAAAAGTGTGTAACAAGAAATATAGTATCGCATACATAGGCTACGAATCTTCTCAGAGAAACAGCAACCAAAGAACAAGCACAGTAATACAAAAACTCAATCAAAGTCATACAGAAATTACCCAGTCACCACACTAGCTAAGAGGGCAAAACTACAAAAATAAATAAATAAATAACAGACTTGATTTAAAAACATAGAGAGGGGAAGAGACAACAGACAGAGACCGAAGAAGGCAGGAGAGAGACAGAGAGAAAGACAGAGAGAGAGGAAGAAAGAGAGAGAAAGAGCGAGAGAGTGTGGGAGGATGGGAGACATAAAGTGCACAAAGAACACCCAACAACCCTAACCCAAAAGACATATGAGAAAAAAGGCAGAAGCTAAACGAGTAAAAAGTATTACATCCCCAAGAAATTCCTGGGATAGCAGCAACTGTGTACATAATATTATGCCTATATGCAGGCAAAAGTACACAAAGTGAAAGTTCAGTTCGATCACATAAAGGCAGCTACACAGGCACGAGCACACAAGGCTGCAAAATGGACATGCGGTGACAAAAACAATATAGTTGCCGACAAACATTGAATGTATTTCTATAAATATCACAAACCTGTTCAAAGATAGATCTCACAGTCAACATGATTGAACCTGAATACAGATTTGAAATACAGATACAGTGTTTCTAGGCCATTATAGGCACTCAACAAGGCACAGATTCAAAAGCACTTCACTGATTTGCTGGGTAATAAAGAAAAATTTCCAGGCATTCAGCTCAAAAGAGAAAATCACAGTTACAGTAAAAACATCTAATATGAGGATTTAACATTATCTTATAAGAGCAGAGTCTTCCTTTTCTTTCTCTGCAGCCTTAGGGTCTATTTAACTGGAAAACCAAATAGGCCTACATGCATACATAAAAAGAATGAAATAAGAAATGGTGATCTTCTCTCTAGTCCGAGCTCATAATAAATTTGTCTCATTTCAATCCGTTCTATTGGCACTTCTTCCACCTAAATTAGAAATTATGACTTGCATACATGCAAACACATACCCAAGCAGAAGTACACACACACATACAAACAATCAAAGATATAAGTTTACAGACGTCCAGATATGCGAGTTCTACTGTACAAAAATAGGCACCAACTTTCATCACTCAACCCTTAACACACTAACACAAGATAAACAGTACATTGTTGAATGCGTAGTGTCCTTGTTGTAACCCACAAGACAGTACATTATGATATATTTAATACAGAGCAAGGCCCGAATTTGTTAAATAGAAAGCTAGATTAGTGTCAGTTGTGCACAAATTTACAGTCATAGAAATATAACACACATATTATCACAGTGGTCTGAGGACAAACGATAACCAGAATCAAAACAGCATCATTCTGGCAGTCATCGCTGAGGAAAAACACCAGCCAGTCAGAGAAAAGCATTGTTTTGGCAGTTGGTAATCAAATCAACATTCACCTCGTCCTGACTCACAAAAAGTTAGGAAAAGAAAATTACTGGGCGCACTATTACCCCAACCATGACAATAAATATAGGATGATGCTCACTTAAAGGTAGTGAAGCCAGGCCTTGTGCTCTGCAAACAGACAGACCCATGCAACTCTGCATAAAGTACACAGCTCATTCACACATTGAATCTTATCAGGGAGTGTTATTCTACAACACAATAGAGCTGAATCATATTAGCAGTGGGTCAGCGATTGGGTATAAACTTTCTATTAAAAGTAATGGAAATGCTATGTGTTCAGCTTTTACATGCAAAATACTGAATGCACCAGTCAATCATTCCCAAGTTAATTATGTCAAAATGTCTCCAAAAGGGTGTGATTGTTTTCTTTTATCAGTTTAATTACTTAAAAATAAAACCAAGTGGCTTAACTATGGTTATACTTATTTCTTTTTTTCTTCCGTAACCTACTTTCAACATTCCCTTCCCGCAGCAAAGACTGGTGATAGCATGGGGGAATAAATTGTGTTCATGTACAACAGTGTAGTGACAATGTGTTCTTTCTATGGTACCATGTGTTTTATTGTTTCTGTTGTTACAGCATTTGGTGTATGTAAGCCAATATATGCATCTGAAATCCACACTTCTGTATTGAGACAATTAATAGAGTCCTCATTTTCATTATTTCACTTTCAAAATGTCTTCATGCTAGCTCGTAAGAACCATTCACACTGTAAAGGCTGGGACCACACTGCACATGTTGCATGAGACAGATGTGGCAATGTGATGTGATGCCAAGCAGAAATTAATCTTTGATTCAACCTTACTCCTACAATAAGCACTAGAGATAAAATGCAACATTTTGCGATACATCACACGCCCGACTGACATAGTTTTATGCTCGACGTGCAAAATGCAACAAATGCAGTAAAGCCGTTGCTTTATTAGAAGCACTACAGCTAGCGTTCCCTAGTTCCTGCTGATAGCACCACGTAATGTCCTCTCCAGAATGCTGACCCAGTTGTATTTGTCCTCTCCGGTGACTGCTGCAACCGTCCACGACTGTTTGGGTGTCTCCATGCGGAAAGCATTCTTTACATCTGCCGATTTAAAAAAACAAAAACCGATGTCATTTATTTTTTTGGTCACCAGTTTTACGTCCCCTGCAACACTGTAAGGTCCTTTAAGAGACAGGCTACTTCGACCCTGCCGGTCAGGGCCAACCCGGGCTAAGAGTGAAAAAATCCCAGCAGAAAAACCCCCCAGATCGTCCGCGATCGGGGATCGAACCAGGGTCTTCCGCATGCAAGGCAAAGAGCCTAACCATTACACCACAGCACCGGTATGATGTCATTTCACAAAATCTGAAAATAGCCAAAATTATAATAAAGGGAATAGTAATGAAAACGCTTATATTGATCCTTTTAAAATTCAATTTTTTTTTTTTTATGATACCGGTGCCAGTGGCAGGGAGTAGATTGGGACAATATCATGCTAACACTTGGAACAAAGTAAAGGAGTAAGTGCATTAGAGTGCACACAAGCAATTGACTATCTTTCATGATAAATTAGACACAGACATAATAATACTGATTATATTCTTTAAAAAACCACAACAATAAATCTCCCCATTGTCTCTCTTTCTTTCTCTACTAATAAAATAAAAAATTCTGTGACTAGTCTCTCTCTCACTGTCTGCTGTACGTTAGTCTTAAAGACATATCATTAGCTAACTTTTATTGTATCATATACATGTGTTTTTGATAGAACAATATGTACCAGTAATACCCTTTTTAACTCACATGTAGAATGTAGAGCCTACATAATACACTTTACACAAACATAGAGCAATCTTTGCAAGCTCTCCAAATTCACTTGAATTTCTCGGGCTTCTTTATCAGTTTTCAGATGATTTTACAATCTTGATTAAATCAACGTCGAAAGAAAAAATCTTCAGTTAAGATAAAAATACAAGGCATACCGGTATATTGATACTGCAAGAATGAGAAAATGGTATGAAAATGAAATAGAGCAAGGATCTCTTCCATTTGTTTTTCAAAGCATTCATTTAGGAATTTTTGGTTTGTTTTTCAACTTTAGGTCCCTTGTAACACTTTGCTTGAGGTGGACATCTTTATCCTTGAATGTCAGAGCCAACCTGAATTGAGAGGACCACAACATCCCAGCAGAGAAATGGAGAATATTAAATCTTCCAAGGTGGGGATTGAACTCTCACCCTATGTGTGTTAGGCAAAGAGCCTATTACATCACAGACACGAGTATATGGGGCTCCTGAAAGTGCCTGATGCTTACAATGAATTTATATTTTGACCTTTCTAAATTTTCTGTGCTAAAGGGTAATCTGCATTTGTATTCAAAGTCCTCAGTATCTGAATGTGACACACATTAATGGCTTCACAATAGCCAAAAAAAGATGACAGTTCACAAAGCTATATAATTTTTAAACTAGTAATCAGTAACTAATACAACGATAGATAGCTCCTATCAGAGAGTAATTTGCATAATCTGGAGACACATTGTATTGCCTAAGAAATAGGGTAAAGGGCGTTCAGTCGTTGTAACTTGATAAGTAATTTTGGACAAGAAAAACAACGCATATCTCAATTTGACCTCGACCTTCTTGAGCACATAGAAGATAACGCTCATCTACGGGATCAAAAAGTTATCATTTATATTAGGAACAACTGGAGAGTAAAAACTCTATAAATACCTGGTACTTGATAAAGAATGTAGCTACATACACAGTTAAAGATAACAATTCCTTTGCTTTCACTTGCAATTTCATGATGTTAAGATAGCAGGACTTGACACTGAGAGGTTGCAAACGCCGATGTCAGTCCCACCTTGGGCGAGACCTCCGATCTTTGAGAAAATGCATCTTACCTAACACAAAGGTCAACAATCTTTCTCAAGTCAGGGATTGTGATAATTTGTCTGGTCTGATAAAACTGCTACTGCTACGCTGTTGTTTTTTTAAGAGAAAAATGTAATTTTTCTTATTGCATCTTTTGATGATGCAGCAATTTTCTTTCTTTGCTACACACTTTAGAATTATTTTTTTAAATACATGTAGTTCTCCTTAGATAGGATGCAAATAATGATACTAATAATGAAAACGTGTATTAAAAGATCAAACTTTATCTACACATCAGACCTGACTTACTCCACAATAAAGATTGAAAATGGTGATTTTAAGACTTGACTATGTAAAAAAAATTTATATGGGAATGAAAGAAATGATCAAAGTAATATCCTTTTGTCTTAGATGGGGTTAAAAACATCTAAATAGCATTACCAAATTATAAATCAATTTCAGCTGAGACTTACGCTGATTGATTCTGTTTCAAGTACTTGAATTCATACAAATAGTTATGGAAATAAAAGAAATTAGCAAGCAAAGCGAATCTTCAATAAAAAAAGGATTGGTGACATTTATAAAACTTACGATTTGTTTGAGTAAAATCATAATACTGGTATACACTTATGCATTGACATCCTGTATAATATATACGAAAATATATTCTAAACTTATGCTAGCATTGGGCATTGTTTTCTTATATAGGCTATTTACTTTACTCACATTTAGAATCAGGAATATCCACAACCTTCATGCGCAGGAGACTCATACTGGTTTCGTACTTGTAGTTAAACTCCACAGCGCGACTGAAGGGGAAGTGCTTGGTGGTGCGCCGTGTGACTACAAGTGCGTCATTGAACAGGTACAGGCCAAGCATGGCAATCTCTTGGAAAGCTCTGGAAAAGTGGAAATGAGTCACATTAGACATACATTGTGTATGTTGTGAGGAAAAAACTTTGATTCATAAGCTGGGTTACTACAATTTGCAAGTATGATGGCCTCTGTATAAGAGACTGATTCTCAGGAGACCTAAAAATAAGTGAATGTAGGAGAAAAGGACTGAGATGTATTGTTAAGCAGAGTAACTGTGTGTGGTTGTGATCGTTGTATTATGAGAGTTTTGTCCTTTATATATATGTGTATCACGTAATTGTCAAACTGTGTTAAACCGAGCAGTCCAGATTAAAAACTTAAGTGAGCAAGTCGCATGAACATGCGGGGCTTCCTTCAGTGCTTTTAAAGACACTACAGGGACCATAGGCGAATGTGATAAAAAAGGGGAGAGGGAATTGATCTGCTGTACGAGGGAGGGAGGTAGGGAGGGAAAGGATCCTGCTCTGTAGAATGTGTGTGTGTGTGCATGAGAGTGTATGTGAGTATGCGCATACCACTGTCATCAATGTACAGTAATGGTTAGGCTCTTTGTCTATTGCACAAAGGACAGGAGTTCCATCTCCATGTTAGAGGAAAATCTCCGTCTCTTTGCTGGCTGGACGTCACATTAGAGTTACATTCCATGACAGACGTTCCTCTCATTGTGGGATGGCCCTGACTGGGTCAATGTAGCCTACCTCTAAAATGACCTCACCGTGTTACAAGGAGTGTAAAACAAAACCTGTGTGTACCTGAACTCTGGCACAGCGGAGTCACTGGGGGGTCGCAGATGAGCAACATCCAGGCGTTGGATCAGATACCTGTTGGCCTCCAGCAATGCCTGGGTAAGAAGGAGGAAAAGTAATGGCTATATTAAGGTACAGTAGATTTGTTGTTGCTTGTTTATAGAGACGTCAGCCCTTCTGGCCGCTTTAATCTCATGTTCACTCGTTGGTAGTCTATAGCTTTTCAAAGAGTGATTCTATTTATATTTTGACTAGTACGAACTGCCTGCTCAGGTTTTTCTTGTGGTGTCTAGGTTTACAAGGGCGATGGCGGAGGCTTGGGATTGTAAGTCAAACAGCTCAAAACCTTTATTATGCATTCTATTTTCCATTTCACATGTAGGCATTGGTGATTTGTTAGTAGGCCACTACATGTATCGGTAATGCATGATCTATCTACACTTTGGTTCAATCAATAATAACACATATGTAATAATAAGGGATTGCATTTACATATGAGTAGCAAACATAACTGCTCGAAAGTAGGCTCTATGCCCTTTACAATCAATTGATCAGGGATTTTGCTGGTTCATCATAGCTGTGCTATATGTAGACGTTAAAAAGAAAGCAACTATTTTCTACAAGGTAAGAAAACAATTAGTTTTTGCTGTTGTTGAACGACACAAAACAAAAACTTACAGGACAGTTGATGATCTTTCTGGTCAAGGAAACCAGTTCTCTCTCCCTACTCATTCTTGCTTTGCTCTGAAACAGATACAAGAAAAAACTGGGTGAGCTAGTCAGATCATATTATTCAGACTAAATTGATACATAATAAAGTCTTTTGGTTACAGTTGTTTAATACAGTGGAACATGACTATAGCAGCAGCCGCTACAGCGGAACCATCCCTACAGCGGAACCATCCCTACAGCGGAACCATCCCTACAGCGGAACCATCCCTACAGCGGGACCATCCCTACAGCGGAACCATCCACAGCGGAACCATCCCTACAGCGAAACCATCCCTACAGCGGGACCATCCCTACAGCAGAACCATCCACAGCGGAACCATCCCTACAACGGAACCATCCCTACAGCGGGACCATCCCTACAGCGGGACCTTACCGAAATCCCCCCTGTCTTTCCTATGTGAACTCAATTACCTGTGCTTGGGTTTAGCGGGGCAAGGAAATACCCGAACTCGGATACAGCAGGATCTGGGAGGCAAAAATCAAATACAATCCAACTACTGTGGGAGGGGGCGGCATGAAGACTACTAAATATAGCTAGCATTTACGTCATAATTAAATCGTTGCTCTGCAGGAAACCCCAA
>JAUKPP010091009.1:0-26081 GCA_032273245.1 Phyllaplysia taylori
GGATATTTTAAATCTGTCTTCAGTTTTAGTAAGTACTTTAAAAGACCTTTCCAGTGGTATATAATAAAGACAGTTGAAATTTCAATTTTTCGCATATAAGTCAATAGTTCCGCCCACCCTCAATTTGAACCAAATCCGGCAGGTTTTTCGCCTCTAGAGACCATTTTCAACCGGTCATAACTTTCTTAATAATTGAAATATTTTCAATCTGTTTTCAGTTTTAAATAGTGCTTGAATAGACCTTTCCAGTGATGTATAATAATGCTACTATCTGTGCAAAAAAAAATTGCTCTCCGGTCACTACAACTAGGCAAGTTGCAAAAGACATCAACGCTAAAAACAGCACATTTTTTTCTCTCTCTCTTGATTCGTTCATTCCTATTCTGACTGTTCCAACCTGGCAGATATATTGATTCCATGCGCATGCGCATATCAAAGAAAACACAGAAGTTACCGGTAGTGGAGTGACAATATTTTCTTTTATAAATAGTTGGGATGGGAACTACCGAAAAAGCTCCGATATATGCGCATGTGCGCAGAATCTAGATCTATTATTTTGCCAGGTTGGAACAGTCAGAATAGGAATGAACGAATCGAGAGAGAGAGAGAGAGAGAGAAATAAGTAAATCTTCATTATTATTTGTTATTTGTCAGGGGGGAGATTCCCCCCCCCGCCCGCCCTAGACAACATGGTTGGCAAAGGCCAGAACAGCCACAGAATCTCTATCTGAATGAGGGTCACTCACTAATGGATGAAATTAGGGAAAGAGTACTGGTCAACTCATAATTGAACCGCACATTTCTGCAGATTTTATTTAGTGTTCTAAATATGTTTTAAATATATATATTCGTAGACGCAGTTTGCTGCTGCCTTGTACAACCGAAGATGGAGGTCGGCCAAAGCTGTATCTTACGAGCAGGCAGTGTTAAACATGCCAGAGACTCGTGTGACAACCCTTGGAAATGGTGTGAGAGTTGCCACTGAGGATTCTGGTATCATCACCAGCACAGTGAGTCTTTAACATTTCATTTTTCCTGTATTCACATCATGTACTTGATTTTTTGCCCTCTGTAAAAAGGGAGTGGTAGAAGCATAATCTACAGAGGGAAATATAAATTTGTTTCTATCATCTTAGAACAATTTTTTCTTCCAAGGAAGAGGTCCTTCATGATTTCAAATTTAAAAAAAAGGTACCTTTGTAAATAAATACAGCATTGATGAGGTTTTAGAACAGGTTTTGTTCTTAAAGACATAAATGATTAACGGGCAATCTTATCATTTTGCTCCGCTCAGGTTGGACTGTGGATTGATGCTGGCAGCAGATATGAGGATCCATCAAACAACGGAGTGGCTCACTTCCTGGAGCATATGGCTTTCAAGGTAAACCACTGGCATTGGCACTAACTTGAGCAATTCAAAGTACAGTAAAGAGCGGCGTTCACATGGAAGAATGCAATATGGCAATTATCTCTCTGTATATTTATCACAATTCTTTACAATGCATAGACCATGATATAATTCTGTTTTAGATTTGATTCCCCGGATCAGCGAATTGTCAGTTTAACGATACATAAACTAGTGGAAAAAGATTGGTTCCCGCTTCATTATTTGAAATAAGCGAGTCTGTCTTATTATTGGTGGTCTACTGCACCCTGTAAATTGTTTCATTAAAGCATTTTGCTTTTGCGTCCGTGTAGGCATTACTTTCCAGCCAACCTTCGTAGTATGTTCGTAAAGAATGCCAAGTGTATCTTGCGAAGGGACAAGGTGTATTTTACGTGTCACTTGCACAATGTGTCCTAAGGCTTTTTTCATTCTCTTTACAAAGGGCACCAAGAAGCGAAGTCAGACAGACCTGGAGTTGGAGATTGAGAACATGGGAGCTCACCTGAATGCTTACACATCCAGAGAGCAGACTGTGTACTACGCTAAGTGCTTCCAGAAGGACTTGCCAAAAGGTTGGTGTATATAGAAATAGCCTAGTTCTGTATATTGGTCATTGGTGATTTTAGCACACTTTTTGAGTGTTTTCTTAATGTAGTCAATGTATTGAGTCGATGGCCTTATCATTTGCTCAGCGGGTTCAGAGGATAAGTTATTTTTACTGCAGGCCATCTGTAGTGGATTTGTAAAGAAGCTGCCTTTTTTTTTGTTGTTGTTGTTGTTGGTTTTGGTTTAACGCTCCATGCAACACTGTAAGGTCATTTACGAGTTGGGACCTCTGAATTGTACGTCCATTTCCAATAGGACGGGGGTTGGAGCCATGAAAACTCTGAAAAATCTTAATGAACCTCCCTGGATTCGAACACAGGATTTCCTTGTCTGCAGGCGGGTGCACTACTGCTGGGCTATCGACGTACGCATGTAGCTGCCTCCTGCTGGTTTTTTTTGTAGTCATGGATGGGATGAAACCAGAGTTCTGTCCTCAATAATGACCTTATAGTGTTGCAACAGCATTCCAATTAGCTTGGTTTTCATTAGACAATATTCCTGACTGAGCTTGAGCAATATCTATGATATTGGTTAAATATTTTGAGAGGCCTGCATTTATTCAATATACTCAAATTTCTGTCTCATCTCGTGCAGCCGTCGAGATTCTTGCTGACATCACCCAGAACAGTTTGTTGGGCGACCAAGAGATTGAGAGGGAGAGAGGTGTCATTCTTCGTGAAATGCAAGTGAGTTGATGTATTTCCTAATTTTTATAACAAGGGACTTCTGGCTCCTTGAACTTGATTGATGTGGTAAACCTTTTTCAGTGGTAGAATGTGCCTGCTCTTCAAGTTTTATTTGGCAATATTAAAATTTCCCTTGAGCAGTCTATAGTGAATGTTGCTATACAAAAACAAGATTAATTTAGAGAATGGGAGGAACTAATTATACCAACTTTTTCAGGACATCATGTGGCTCAGACAGTAAGCTGGTACCAAAAATATTCCCAAAGACTCTTACAAGGGGAGAATTTCCAGTTTCATGACACAGGACTATGTCTATGCATGTAGTTTTGAGTTTGCCCAACAGTTTTGCCTCTTGAGTTTTCAACCCTTTCAACTGTATTATGTCACTGTATATGACAATATGTAACCTTTTGCTATCTTCTCTGCAGGAAATTGAGACGAACCTTCAGGAAGTTGTTTTTGACCATCTCCATGCGATAGCATACCAGGGAACCGCACTGGGACAGACTATTTTGGGGCCGACTGAAAACATCAAGTAAGATGCTGTCTTTATTGTGTGATTTAGATTATTAGGAGTAAATCAACAATTGAATGAGATGATCAATTCTGTTTTTTTAAAAAAAACACATTTAGATACTCGTCCAGAACTGGCTTTATTACATATTTTTAAAGTTTGACAGATCGTTTTTGTTTGAATAGACGCACCACTGCATTTTTTTGTTTTTGTTGGAATGTCAATTTTATGAAAGGGATTAGAACAAATTGTCATCATAAGCATTCAGCAAATTTTTTCACAATTTCAAACCCCTTTCCACATTCATCAATCTTTTGCTCAAACTTCACTTGTCTGTTCAGTTCTCCCATGTGGTAAAGAAGGAATTATGTTTATATTCTGTCAGCGAGCTTCTTGGATTTTTTTGGGGCAAGTAGAAACACGATGAGAATAGATTACCAGTCCTGTTTTTTTCTGTAGATATGTTTTTTTTGGGTAGTCAAGTTTTCCTGAAGCTGAGGTGTATGTTGGAAAATTTTAAGTTTCTATGTACAGTTGAACCCCACCAGACCACACCCTCTATTCCCTCCCTTGTCCAACAGTTGGGGGGGGGGGGGGGGGGGGGGGTTAAAGATTTGAACAGGTAGGAACAAACTTTGGGGGAGTTTTGATTCAGATTGGTGATGAACTGGCAATGCTCTTTCCGTCTTGGACAGGTCAGAACTCTTTGAGGGAAAGGAAAATGGTTTCCGTTTCTGCGTTGGACAGGTTTCCGTTTAATGCAGGTGATTTTAGAGGAATTTATCAAGGGGGGAGCTGGAAGATTCCGTTAAGAGAGGTTTTCGTTTTATACAGTTTTCTTCTTTTGGCAGGTTTGACTGTATTTCATTTAGGATAATATTTTAGTGTTTTTCAAAATGTTTGCCTCTTTCAATGACAGATCAATCAGCCGCAATGATCTGGTTGAGTACATCAACACCCACTACAAAGGACCTCGCATTGTGCTGGCTGCTGCTGGTGGTGAGTCATTGCTAGGATTAAAGTAAATCATATAGTGTACTTTAGCAGAGACTATGTACGTTGGTGTACTATGGTTGCTATTAATGTGGCTGCAAGGGTTGCTGGCGGGTGTGCTGGTGTGATTTGCTCCTGGATTTTTCTATGTGTTACCATTGTAAGTCCCTAATTTATTTCCTAGTGCTGAGTGTCAATTGTGCTAAAACACCTGAGCAAAACATAAAGTGTCTGTGCAAGCGAGGGTTGCTTTTGTCTACATTTTACTTTCAGTCTCAGCTTAGAAGCATGACAGGCACTGAAATGTCTTTACAATGTTGGTAGTGCCATGAAACCTTAGCAAAGCAAGCAAACGTAATGATGGGTGTTGGTTCACATAGTGGACAATGTTGATTCTGTTTTATTTGGACATTGTATGAATTGTCAGGTGTGATTCTGATTTATTTGGACATGGTGTGATTCTCTGTTTTATTTGGTTACCAGTTTTACGTCCCCTGCAACACTGTAAGGTCATTTAAGAGACGGGCTACTTCGACCCTGCTTGTCAGGGCCATCCCGGGCTGAGAGGGGAAAATCCCAACAGAAAAAAACCTAGATTGTCCGCCATCGGGGATCGAACCGGGGTCTTCCCGCATGCAAGGCGAAGAGCCTAACCATTACACCACAGTGCCGGTGTTTTATTTGGACATTGTATGTCTTACCAGGTGTGAGCCACGAGGAGCTGTGCAAGCTTGCGGAGCAGTACTTTGGTGGCATGACAGCTGGCTATGAAGGAGAAATCCCTGTTCTGCCCCAGTGCAGGTTCACTGGTAGTGAGGTATGCACCCATGAAAGATGTTATATTTGAATATTTTTTTCTGTTTATTGATTTTTTTAAAATGAATTGTCAACCAACTTTGTTCTTACATACGTAGTGAAGTTAGTCTGTAGAGCATCACAATTCCAACCTCTCGCTCACTGATCTGTTTTAAGTGGCCTTTGCCATTTCTTTGCATAGAGACAGTTGTAGGAAATTGATGGAAGTAAAGTAATTTCATGTGATCTTTATTTTGCCTTGTCTGTAGAATTGTGTATTACAAACCATCCTTCTCATACTTTCATCATTGAAATGGTCTGTATGATTATGGGTCTCTTGTTCATTAATACAAACCAGCAAAACGAAGTAAGCTGAGGTATGTCTTCTCCAGGGTTCTAAGCTCAGTGTAATTTGATAAATGAGACAGGCAAAGGCTTTTTTTCAGGTATTATCAACCTGAGGATTCATCCTGAGTTCAGAATTTTTTTTCTTATCCATTAAGGGGTAACATCCAGATAATTCCTACAATGTTACATTTCATGTGTCACTGCACAAATTGCTTGCCCATCTCGTAGAGCTCAGAATTTTTTATATCTTGTCGTGCTCATCCCTGATATCCTGGAGAGACAAGAAGAGCTCTGGGTATATTGTGTTAGGGTTGTGCTTCGTGGTTTTGCAGGGGTAAATTATTTTATTGTATCAGCTCAAACTAGCAAATTTTTTTTTCCCTGACAGTTGAGGGTTCGTGATGATCTCATGCCCCTGGCCCACGTTGCCATCGCTGTGGAGGGCTGCGGCTGGCAGAACCCTGACAACCTGGCCCTGATGGTTGCCAACACCATCATCGGCAGCTGGGACCGCTCTCACGGGGGAGGCACCAACCTGGCCAGTGAGCTGGCACAGAACGCCGTCAAGTTCAACCTCGCCAACAGCTTCCAGTCCTTCAACACCTGCTACACCGACACTGGATTGTGGTGAGTGCACGAAGCATGCAGGGATAAATCAGTACCCTTGGGAGGTTTAGAGCTTTACTTTTTCTTTTGCTGGAGAAATGTCTCTTCTAATGGTTTTTTTTGGGGGGGTGGTTTTTTTTTCTTTCTTCTCCTCTCCCATACAAAGTATTGTGACAACATTAGCTATTATTGAAAGGAAGTAAAAGAAACTTTGAAAAGATAATGTCATAAGTCTCAACAAATTAAAAAAAAACTTGAAAATTCTTAACAGCTATGCATTTCTCTTTACATCATAAGTTCCCTGAATGCTTTTTCTTTTTATTCATGCAAAAGCAAACAGTTCCTACTTCTGTGAAATGCAATTTATTTCCCAACTCCCAACTTGTTTTCCTTCCTTTTGCACAATTTTGTTCAATCTTCATCAACAGGGGAATCTACTTTGTCTGTGACAAAATGATGGTGGATGAGATGGTCTTCAATGTTCAAGCAGAATGGTAGGTGTAGTTGTGATCTGTTTAGATTGGAGCAATCACTTCATAGTGCAGTATGGAGCTCTAACGACAAACATTCTTAGCATCATATGGAGAATATTTTTCTAATGAAGGCTAGAGGATTTTTACTTTAATGGGGTGCTTCAAACCTGGACAAAGACGTACATATTTGTCTCTTATGTGAAATCAGAATTCTGTTGACTACAGGTTGGCAATCTCAGAAAGAAGAGAAAGTGTTAAAGACAAACCATACTATTTTGAGTGCGCTTTGTTTCACTATTGTGGAGAATCCTCTGAAGAGAGAAAATATATAATATGTTGTTGTCTGAAGGATTCATGAAACAATTTTCCATCACGTTTTAGCTAGACCTGCCTATTTCTTGAATGTAAGAGGCATAGTATCAAAAGCCAGGACAGTGTCATAGGAGATTTTAAATCCCATTGCAAGTTTGTAAGTTACATTGGTCTTTTCTCTTTTTTGTCTTTTTGTAGTGGAGATTTCCTTTGCCACTAAACCTGTACAGGTTACACAATGAATAATTCATTTTCAGGCTGTCATACCGGCGAATTTTTATTTCATATCTTTTAAATTTTTATTCGTCTTGTTGGTGACCTTTATGGCTGAAAAAACTTCAATCTTTTTCTTGGATATGGCTTGAAGTTTGATATATCTGTCACTTGGCTAAAGGGGTTTGCATAGGATTTAGACACTAATTCACGGTTTGCCACCATTAGACAAAGTTGAAGGGAAAATCCCGGCTGACGTAGTCCCATTTTGCTCCTTCAGGATGCGTCTGTGTGGCGGCGTGAGGGAGTCTGAGGTGGAGAGAGCAAAGAACCTGCTCATGACAAACATGCTGCTCCAGTTGGACGGATCTACACCTATCTGTGAGGACGTCGGAAGGTGAGGGATTGGATCTTGGCATGATTTCATTTGAGTCAATAATTCAGAGATGCGTGGATCAGACTTGTTGGTTTTGCTGTTTGGTTACAGTTTCAACCTTTCGAAGTGTCATTTGTTGTGTACACTTTAAGTATTGTGGGCCCTAAGTTGGAAAGATAACTTGATATTGCAACTCCAGTGGACTTCATTCTCTGTGAGAAGTCACAAGGGAAGAGGCTGTTTTGAAAGTGTAAATAAAGGACAGGCATATGATTAATTAAAGGAACAAAGAAAGGCAATTTTTTTTTATTGTTGCTAAATAGATATTGAATTTCTCTTTAACAATGAAAGAACAGCACCTAGCCTAGAAGTGCTAGATGCTTTTAAACATTTTTTATTGGTTTTGTTTAACACTCCTTGTAATGCTAAAAGGTTATATAAGAGGCAAGGCCTCTGAGGCTTTTCATGAAGGAATGAAAATAGAAATCAAATTATCCATAATCTTGCCTTATGGTGACTGCTTTGCTGATATGTTTCATCCTTGTGTTTTATTTTTGCAGACAAATGCTGTGCTATGGAAGGAGAATACCCATTGATGAATTGGAAAGGAGAATCAACGTAAGTACACAATAGAATGAGACATCAGATTTTCCTGTGTGCTGAAAGCTTTTTGTTTATTGCATGAGTAACCCTGTTGATGCTGGTGAAAATAAAAGGAAAAAATATGGCAATTTTATAACATATTGAGAGAAATATAGACGCATCACTGGCGTTTGTGGTTTAATGGTTAGGCTCTTCGCCTATGATGTTGAAGATGCGAGTATGAACCCACATGCAGATTAACAACTGTATTTTTCATTGAATACACCATAATCTCCTGTTGTTTTGCTGAATTGTATTTGGATGATACTGTTGTTATTGATACAAGATGTTTTTGAGAAGGTCCCATTCATAAACTTGTGGGCTTTAGGCAAAAAGTTATGTTTCACATTTTCAGGTTACCTACACTTGTGAACTTATGGTTGCATGATTGAAGTCAGTCAGCTCTCTATGTGCTTTTTGCTATTTCTTTCTTATTTACTGTGCAAAGGTTCCAAATTTCTACCAAATACTGCAATCTCAATGTCTTAACAAACCTTGTGTCCACCGTATGTGATTCAGCAACTTATATCCTGGGCAGAATTACTGGTTTTCAGGAGTTATTTTCCTTATGCTGATGTTGCTTTGTCCTGGTCTAGTAAACTGAGAACTAACATTGTTAATATCAGAGCCGTAAAAGGCAAACAAAACAAGCTAATAGTTAAATTTATCATTTTTTGTCTGTACAGGCCATCAACGCAGACACTGTGAAGGAAGTCTGTATGAGGTACATCTATGACCAGTGTCCCGCCGTCGTAGGAGTCGGTAAGTGTATTTGTCAGATTTTCAGTAATTTCTTTTTGTGGGGGTAGAGTTTTTACTGTAAGCCCTTGCTTGTGTATAAACTGGCTAGTGCTTTTGTCATGACCATGATTCTAAATTGTGAAAAAATTTAATATTTTTCTTATCTCGAAATTGTTAGATTGGAAACTGGAATGAAAAGAATATATTGTCATAGTGCTTCCAATATGGCCTAACACATTTTTTGCACTCCTGAGATAATGGGGAAAACTGATTTGGCATGACTCTATGTTTCAAGCAAAATCATCGTTATGAAATTTTAGCAAAATGGCCCGGCACCTTTGAACAAATGTGATACCAAATGATGTACTATGATGTGGGGAATTACATAATGGGCTTAAGTCAGACTTAAGCCATTTGGAAGCACCATGACAATATGTATTTATGGAAAATTGAGAAGTTTCATTACTTAGTATCCCTATATTGTAGTGTGTGCTACACTGATCTGAAGTCCCAATACCGGTATTATGCTTTTCTCTTCAGCAACCCAATTCTTCTTTTTATCTATTTGTGACATGCCCTTGTCCTTATTTAGGACTTTGATGAATCTGTGTTGCAAATGAGCAGTTAGTCGTTGAGTGGTGCTCTAGTTTGGTCTGCTCCTTCTTCATTCTAAATATTAATATTTCTAATCCTTGTACTTAGTGACCTTACGGTGTTGATAGTTAGTTCTGTAAAATCTCAATAAAGCAAACAATTGTGAGCAAATTTCTTATGTATTTCATCTGTTCCTCTTTGGTTCACAGGCCCAGTGGAAGCTTTGACAGACTACAACAGACTGCGTGCCGGCATGTACCAGCTGAGGACATAATGGTGCTCGTGTTTTAGGTTTACTATCTTAAGGGCAAAAGTTCTTTGGGAGGATTTCTGTAGATGCAGACCCCCTCACCATGTACATTTGAGGAGTAGATGACTTCTGCGTGATACACAGCTAGAGTTGAAAAAAGAAAAAAAACATAAAGAAATGAACTGGGCCAAGTTCAAAGAGACCATATGAGTTTGTGTGAGTTGTAGTTGACAAAGTCACATTTCAGCAAATATTTCCTTGGACAGTGACGGTGACCGGCGGAGAGTATCTGAGTCAGTAATGACTGTCATGCACTTAAAATGGGCCAAGACGTCCCTGTTGGTTGTTGGTATAAGAATTGTCAGTTGGTAGTGTCCTGTATATTTGTTGAACTTGAGGAGAAACCGTTTGTTTGCAAAGTTGTCTGAATGATGTGAATGTTCCATTAAATTTATTTTGTACAGTGAATACATTGTTGTTCCTCTTCTTTTTTTTTCTATGTGTTTAAAACATTTAAGGTATTGCTTTGATTTGACAAGCTAGGAAAAAGAAAAGAATGCAAAGGCCAGACCATGCTCATTTGATCTCATAATTTTTTCTCTTTCTGTGAAGTTCTTTGGTTCCATGTCTCTTGTATTACTGGTAAAGTTCCAGTGGAGTCTGGACATCAAAGTATAGCAATCCTCTCCAACATGCTGAGGTCAGGATAAGCAATGGAAACTTTCCAGGCAAAACAAATCCAATAATGTTTCTACCTTACCAGGATTTGAATCAACTCTATAATTTATTCTTTTTACATCTCTCAGCATCTGGTGTTGTGAGGATTAGGCTCTTTGCCCATCACGCAGACAACCCTAGTTTGATTCTCAGGTGGGGGCAAAATCCGTCTTTCTGCAGGGGTCCGTCTCTGTCAGCCGGGGCTTGCCTTTACTTGCGGGGTTAAAGTAGCCTGTCTCTAAAATTACCTTACAGTGTTGCAAGAGGCGTAGAGCAAAAAAACAAACTATTTGGGGAAAAGGGGGGGGGGGGGTCTTTTTTTTTTCTCCATCTTGTTTTTCCTGGCTGCTTTCTGTCCCACTTTGGACTTGATAAACAAATGGAGATGCAGGAAAATATTGTCACCGTCATTCCCATATAATTGTCAGTGAAAAAGAGCAAAAACCTTCATGTCACCTCTGAGCTTTGCTTATACTTATTTCTTCCTTTCAAATAACTCATTACACGAGGAACCCCTACACAACATGGGACTTTTAAAAAGTTTTATAATAGAGTACTGATGATCCAATAGCACTGGAACAAATATGGAATGATGGTGACAAGATATTCTGAGCATCTCGTAAATTTGGAGTTATCAGCACGCTCTGTCTACAAGGTTCTTTTTTTTAAGAGTTGAGAGTGAGATATTTGATTGTAAGGCCCACCTCTGATTCTTAACCCCTTCACTGCACAAGGGGCGTAACATAGATCTGGATCTAGAGATAGTACTGGCACTGTCATCTTCAATAGCATCTACCATAAGTCTGGGAACCAAGTCACCTTCACCATTACTTTACTTAGAATCACTCCCATACAAATCATTATCATCGCTATCATCATCCTGCATCACCTCTAGCAAAGCCTCAGTTGCTGTAAACACCGGCTACATCAACACTTCTGCTATTCTTCCAAATAAAATAAAACTACATAATAATAGCTTACTAGTCAAGGGAGGTTATTCTCATAATCTTTGCAACGTGTTTTTATGCAGTGGTGTCCCTTTGACCAGGGAATTCCCATATTACATAATAGCTTACTTGTCAAGGGAGCTTATTCTCATAATTTTTGCAAAGTGTTTTTATGCAGTGGTGTCCCCATGACTAGGGGAATTCCCAGATTGCATAATAATAGCTTACTTGTCAAGGGAGCTTATTCTCATAATCTTTGTAAATTGTTTTTATGCAGTTGTGTCCCTTTGACTAGGGAATTCCCAGATTGCATAATGGCTTATTTGTCAAGGGAGGTTATTCTCATATTTGCTAAGTGTTTTTATTCAGTTGTGTCCCTTTGACCAGGGATTCCCAGGTTACATAATAAAAGCTTACTTGTCAAGGGAGGTTATTCTCATATTTGCTAAGTAATTTTATGCAGTGGTGTCCACTTGAATAGGGGAATTCCCAGATTACATAATAATAGTTTACTTGTCAAGGGAGGTCATTCTCATAATATTTGCTAAGTGTTTTAATGAGTGGTGTCCCCTAGAGTGTGGAATTCCCAGATTACTTAATAATAGCTTACTTTTCAAGGGAGGTTATTCTGATAACATTTGCTAAGTGTTTTTTGCAGTGGTGTCCCCTAGACTATGGGAATTCCCAGATTGCATAATAATAGTTTACTTGTCAAGGGAGGTTATTCTCATAATATTTGCTAAGTGTTTTTATGCAGTGGTGTCCCCCTAGACTAGGGGAATTCTCTATGACACTTGACAAGTCATAGTCCCGGAAAATTGGCGCACGCGAAGCACAGGCAGGCCCGGAAATTTTCTGAGCCAGGCAGGGAAGGGGTTAATATGCACAGTAGAGCTCTGAAAACTTGTAAAAAACAACAACAACAACCTGTCAAAATGCTCCACTCCACCATTTGCTGAACTTGCATTAACTCGCAAAACTGGTGTAACGGTTAGACCCTTTGCCTGTCATGTGGCAGACCCGAGTTCGATCCTATGTGCGGACGATTTTGTTTTTCTGCTGGGATTTATCTCTCTCCTCAGCCTGTGTTCGCCCGTATCTTAAATGACTTTACAGTGTTGCTTAAAGTAGGCCTATTAATCTCTAAAAAGAACCTTACAGTGTTGTAGGAGGTGTGAAGCCAGTGCCAAGCAAACGTTTGTACACACAAACTATGGGTCGGGTTGTCATCTTTCACGAGACACTGAGACACATTCAGTTCATAATAGGTTATATCATAAGAAAATGTAGAAATATATTCACAAAATCATTTATTTTGATAGACAAAAAACAAACAATTATTTGTACAAAATAGAATAGAAATAAAAAGGCTTTGAAACTGCATAAATTAAATAGCTGTTTTCATAATAAAAAAAAGCATTGTATGGTATGGTTTTGGTTACATGGTTACATCTTGTAGTAGTAACTCAGCAATATACAATTAAGACATTCACATGTAAGTAAGATGTAGACGTGGGTCCCTATAAGAGCTGCAAAGTAAATAATGCACAC
The DNA here is from genome assembly GCA_032273245.1 of Phyllaplysia taylori. Taxonomy (NCBI): domain Eukaryota; kingdom Metazoa; phylum Mollusca; class Gastropoda; order Aplysiida; family Aplysiidae; genus Phyllaplysia; species Phyllaplysia taylori. The sequence continues at coordinate 12,752 of JAUKPP010091009.1, forward strand.
TGTAAAAAAGGCCAGCATAGAGTTGTCATCATGAGCTAGAAGCAAGTCATGGGTTAAGTACTCAGCTCCTCACGACAGACCAGGCAAAACAACAGAAACATGAGGAGAAAAACCTGAAGTGGGAATGTGGAACTGAGTGGAACGATGAATGACGACCTCGGGAAGACCTTGAAGCTGATTGGCTGAAATCTGATTGCTTGTCAAATGGTCGCTACCAAAAGGGAGCCGAATGGAGATTTAGTGATTGCTTTTGGTTTCATGCCTTTTTTAACCCTATAAGGTCATTTGACTACCTTTTTTTGGTTTTGAGCAATAAAAACAAAAAGAAAGGCAAGTTACAATAAAAAAAATTTGAAACCTTTGCATGGAGGCAGGCACTCAAACGCTCGGCCGCAAATGCCCTTACTTAAAAAGTTATGAGAGAATTGTAAAGTTTATTGTTCTCATACATGGACTTCTTTTCAGTATTTATTGTTAACAGTTTAGTGATGGCAATGATTAGACTGTTTCCTTTCCCTGGGCTCAATTTGAAAGGCATAGCATAAATTGGTGAAGAATCTTTCCCTAGTACGAGCGTAGGTATTGTATTCTTCTGTCAGCTTTTCCCACCAAACTCATACTAGTCATACACTGACAGATTTGTAAACTGTATGAGTATTTAATAGACACACTCTTCTCTTACCCCCATACAACTCACAACACATTGACATCAAAACGCACACACACAATCATTAATCATATCAAAGACAAATCTTTTCTTACTATTACTATTATACTTATAGGCAAGTTATGAATAATGATTCCTTTTCACAGTATAGAAAAATCGTCAGAATATTCCAGGCAGTCTGCTTTAGTATGTACACATTCAAATTAATGGGTTTTTCACATCGCATATATAAAATAAAAAAAACGTATGTTGGATTACAATTCGGCTACCTGTCAGCTTTTCACAAGTAATACAGGGAGATTCAAAACACTTAACAGTAACAGACATTACATTTTCAGCCCATACAGGGGCATAATTTCAGATCATGGAATTTTTAACTTAGGCTACAAGAAAAGAATGCATTTCCAGCTCTATGCACTTAAAGTTATTATAAAAAAAAACATGCTGTTATTTAACTAGCGATGAGTTGATATAGACAGGGGAGGGAAAAAAAAGATAAGCTTTTGCGAAGTTCAACTGTCTTATAATTGTAAAAAAGAGGAACTGAGACTCAAGAAAATGTTATTGACTTAAAATAAACTGAAAATCAAAATAAGCAGATTTGACATGAGACGCATGTAAATCTCTAAGTCCAAACACGATTGAGACTGAGTAAAAATCAGAGAAAAAAACCCACCAAAACAATCCATATATAAAAACAGTTTTATGAGTGAGCATTCCCTGGCATAGATGGACAAGATACATTTTTTCAGTTCTCAGTAATGCTGCGAGTCCACTGACATGTTTTGTCAGTTGCAGGCCAGGCTCATAAGTAAATGAGCTAGTTTTCGTCAGTAATTGATTTCCTTTGCCTAACTACATGATTTTCCTGCATGCAGGTTTTTTCATCAGCCATATAGATGACTAAGAAAGCCTTAATTCGATCACTCACTCTGTTGCTAAGAATGAAAACGACTCAAGTAGCCTTGTTCTCACTGGGACGCAGTGGGCATGGGTCGTCTTTAGTGGGTTCTACACCATACGAAAACGTCAAACAATAGTATTAGCCTGGCCTGGAAGTGATCGTATTTTGGTGGACGCGTAGCCTAACGAAGACAACACAAAGTAGAGGCGGGAATACAGCCTGGTGAAAAACTGTATTACATGTATAAAAAGTTTCACACTGTGTCTGTTGACATAGCCCACCTCCATTGTCGCTAACTTTATAGACATAGCCTGTTAGAACTGAGTTGTAGAAAGGTTGGGCAGAAATGTATACAGTGAAACCTGCTCAAGCGACCATCTGTATAAGACGACCACCTGCAGAAACGACCACTTTCCATCCACTCCCAAATTATATTTCTCCTATATATTATCCCTGTCTAAGGCGACCACCCGTCTAAAACGACCACTTTTTTCTAGACATTGAGCGGCCGTCTTAGACTATTTTGACTGTATAAAAAGTTTCATACTGTGTCTGTTGACATAGCCCGCCTCCATTGTCGCTAACTTTATAGACATAGCCTGTTAGAACTGAGTTGTAGAAAGGTTGGGCAGAAACGCATATAAAGACGTTCTCTGACCCCTGATGTACTAAGGTAGAGTTACCCATGTCAGATGTGAGTGTAAGTTTTTCGTGTGGACCAATCAAGGCGACTGTACATATCGCTGGTGCCATTACATAGGGGCGAATTATCCATTATGTTCTTCATGATATTCCCCCCTTTGCGAAACAACAAGCGATATAGCAGGACATGGAACATATCCACTGAGTGCATTATAGAACAATTACATCATAGAACAATTACATCATGTGGAATTACATTATGGTTATCACAGGGACATCGATGCGAATCATGTACATGTGGAATTTGACTACTGAGTACAGCACGAGACGATGGTTCACCACATGAATTGTACACAAATACAAAAACACATAGGTACATGAGTATGAAACTAAAAATCTCTTCAATAGATGGAATTGCTAGCACAGCTTGGGCTGTTTTGTGAGGGAAAACGTCATTCCTCTCTCTTCAGTTCACAATATTTTACTAATGAGCAAATCTCTAGGCTGCCACCACAATAGTGTGACTCTCTAGAGCAATTTACAGTTTCGCGTTCACATTCAACATCATGCAACAAAACATACAGTCTTAATACATCATCTCTATTCTATTGTTCCACCGACAGCTCTTGTATCTACACTATTGTTACAATAAAAACATATAAAATACTTGTACACTTCCTTCAGTCTAACAATTATATTCCAACATCTATACTACACTTGTTACATTTGGGCAAAGAGAAACTCCAAAGATCTAATGAGAATTACTGGGTTGTGCACTCGGATGCCACATTTGCAATCCATGGGAGTCTCTGTTTTGAAGAAAACATATGTGTCACAAAGAGATCAATGTGAAATCTGTTTTACCCCTTCCTATATAGGTAGATGTGTACTAAATGACACACTCATGCACAGCACAGCAGGGCATGTGTGTTGTTTGCTATTGGTTTCAATACAACACTCCTTGCAACACTGCAAAGGTATTTAAGACTATTAAGAGTTAGAAACTCCATTGTAAAGTCCACCAACAATGAATTCAGCATTCAAACTGGGACTCTATGTTCTTCAGCTTGACAGCTCCGTCATAGATGCCCCATAGCTGGGATCTTTGTTTGTTCGTTTGGTTAGGATTTTACAGCTCCATCGACTCTATAAGGTCATTTCATCACCCAGAACCATTTCAAAGTTTGGGTAGGAATTAATTTTGAATTTTGCCCGGGTTGCGACCAAAGAGGCCTACTCTTTTCGATTTCAATCACCAAGGGATCTTTAACGTGCGCAACGTGCACACGGGACCTCTAAGATTTTTCGTCCTTATCTGAGAAGACTAGGTGTTGGATCTTAGCTGTGATATCAGTGGGAATTTATAAGGGAATGAAGAGAGTCTGCTATCTTTATGACGACCGAATGCACAATCTAGTAATTCTTATAAAGATTTTGAAGGTGTTCTCACTCTCAGATCAGATCTATGGAATGATTATTTGATATGGGATGAAAATGAGGTAACAGTATTTGAGTTTCAATGTGTACATTTGCATCTCTATTGCTAACTTTTACCTACATGTAGTTTGTGACTACTGAAACAAGTCTTATGACTGCGTAACCCTCAGCTAAAGAACAGTTTTAAAGAGAAACAGTATATTTCAGTTAATGCTGCCAGACCTAAAAAATCAAAATGATCCATCCTTAATGAACACATGCTTTCAATGAAGCTGTGAATTCCCAATACAGGCGCAGGGTAAAAAAATCACTTAATTTGTTCATAGTTCTGTAAAACTTGCTTTTTTATTATCAATTAATTAAGTACACCTTCAAAATAGCAAAAATGTCTTTACATTAACATGTAGATCGGACCATACTTGTGCTGCCCTTAGCGGCCACTCTTTCTATCATATTGGGAACACCCTGACATTAGTTAAGATTTTTGCAATAATTACAACTCTGTGCATCTATTTTTAATCTGACATATTGATAAAAAAATCTCCTCGGTTATTGGAAAACTTAACAAGAGCATGCACAGAGTTCCCTGCTTCTATCTTGTGCTAAAAAATGGCGATCGAGAATAGAAAAAGTCTACAGCAACTTGTATTACTGAAAGTTTCACCTCATATCGCATCCTCTAGGCCCACATGAGAGAAACACCACATAATAGGAGTCAATATTCTGGACAAATTCTCTAATCAGGACTTCTGAACCAACGTTGTGACCACTCGTGGCAATTCAGCAGCTTGCTTGTAGGCAGAGCACAACTAATGGATTTCACGATTGTTTTCTCAGGCAGTTTGCCCTACTGATCACAAATGGGGGAAGAAACTTCACAAATCCTCTATTCAGAATGCTGTACATCCTGCATCGTCCAAGTGTCTGGGGTTTGAATCCACTCACATGAAGTTCTCCCCACATAGATCAGTGCCAGTCTTCGTGAGGCAACAACCACTGCTGTCATCCTAGACATGTCTAGATCAGTGCCAGTCTTTGTGAGGCGACAACCACTGCTGTCATCCTAGACATAGCGCTACTCCACAGAGACAGAGAATGTCACAATACTGAGAAAGTCATGGAATAATTATGTGTGAACCTCCTCATACAGTTGTCTCGCTGGATCTGATGAGAAACACAAAGAAAAAAACAAAACAATGCATCTGATAATAGCAACTTCATGAATTTTGAGAGACCTTGTCCAATGACTTTGATCTTGTTTAATTTCATGGCTGTTTTTCTCAGTACTGACAGTGCAGAAAAATATTTTTTCTTTAAGCCAAAATGGCTTCAACAGTCAAATTATACAATGATCTCAACTTCTGTCTCCTGTCAGGTCGTATTGCTTGTTCATCAATAATTTCTTCCAGCCAAAGCATTGCTGAATAACAAAGAATTAAATCATTGGTTGTTTCACATAAGGGCGAATAGTACAAGGATTGTAGTGGGGGTATTCGCCTCTTTGCTATACAATCAGCGAAATATAAGACCAAATAAAAAAATTGCTTGCAACACATTTTTCTATAGGCCTAAGGACATCAATATTCAACATCAAGTATTGAGAGACAAAACTGTTCCCGTGTCTGAGAGACAAAAATGTTTCCGTGTTTGTCTCCCTTACCAAATAAAGACAAAGAGGATCAGTAGATTGGATTATTTCAGACGAAGTTAGAGCTACAGAGATGTTACAGTGAGTATGTCATACTTGAAACCAAGATGCAAGTTAGGAGATAAAAAATTGCTACAATTTAGTACAATTGTCAAGAATAAAATATAATATTACAATAGCTATACAATAACTTTGATTGCTAAGTAACTTTACTTGTGTAAATTCATCTGCAGTTCACAAAAAATCTACACTTTCCAATAAAAAGGAAATTGCAACTCAAATCTTTAAATATACAAAATCAAATTCAGATCTCCACAAATAGCATAAATATTTCTATATTGAACAAAAGGATGGTTACAGATAAGCCTTTGATGCAATGAAATAAAACCCAAAGCAAATTCACATGTTTGTGAGCAGATTCATATGTGAAAAGTGCAAGCACTCAAAATTTCAACTTTAAACACAAGATCACTTGAACTAAATGTACTTTTTTACTGTTACTATTACGCTAACATCTAAATAAGATTGTTATTTCTTCCTTGTTCTTCCTTATGAAAGGAGATAAATGTGGAGGCACCATACTGAGATGATTAAAATTAGAATATAATAGAAAAGGCACTTGCAAAATAGGCTACACTGGTACCCCAACATCAAGTGAAAGTAAGCTTTGGTCTAGACTGAAGAAATAAGCTCTATTGTTGAATTATGTAGGGGTACGCTTTTCGCAGCTCAGTAAATTGTAGCCTACATGTTATTCCTGTTAAAAAAAAATATTCACATTACATATGCTAGCAAAATTAGTCCTTTCAGATCAGTAGGATTTAAAATGTGTTGAAACTTTTTAAAGAAGAAATTACTAACAGTAAAAGAGAGCAAAATAAGTAGAGGGCTACATGATAAATTGTATCGATAAATGTCATTAGTTTTTCATTGATCATTCCATAGGCTAAATAAATACTGTCATGCAACCAGCAAATATGAGTCTAAGTCACATCGGGGCCTAAGGGAGTTATTGTTATTAAATTGAAGTCTTTCTGTTTCTCTTTTAAATGGTGAATAAATATCTTGTTCGCTCAACTACACTAGATATCCGATTATTCAAAGGTGCCCAACCACAGACCCAAGCAAGAATAGAAAACGGGAGAAAAATTGTGTTCTTGGCACTTGCTCCACAGTTAACCTTTTGTTAATTTCCAGAAAGCATGTGATTGAGTTTCCCTGGGTTTTTTTCATTTTTTTTTTTTCATGCAGTTTTATAAATGTTGATCATAATGTAATGCGTATTGAGCATTTTTTAGAAAATGGAAAGGCGCAATATCAATGCTATGTATTATTATTATTATTATTATAAAAATGGATTCAGACACTGAAAAAAAAACAAGCAACTTCTCAACCCCCAAACTGACTTCACAGGACTTTTTCTCCACTGTACACCCTGTGACTTAAAGACTCATATTTAAAAAGATTGCAAGACAAATACGATCTATCTTCTACAAAAACAAGAGGGAAAAAGGTGATTGTTACACTACAGAAAACCCTTCACTCAAAGACAAAGCAACCCACAACCAAATTTCTATCAGGAATAAGCACAAATAAATATATAGGCCTGATTGAATAATTCTGGTGCGCACTGGGTCAAATCATAAGATGAGTTTGAAAATGAAAATGTATTTCTAGAGAAAACAAGGCTGATGTATTGCCACTGCAATGTCATTGAGAAATAACATGACCAAGAAAAAGATGAGCTTCTTTGTTTTAAAAGTAGAACTAACCATGTATATGGAACTAGGTTACTTCTTTTTCTTCAGCGTTCCAATGAACCAGGTTACAAAAACAGATACAAGTGAAAAATTAATAAAACATTAAGATGACGTAAGCGGCTCTACATGTCAGAGCTCAGCGCGAATATCCTGTCAAAGAACAGACAACACAGTGATCTCTCGCTCGCAGTGTGCCATATAGGAGCAGTACAAAGCAAGCTGCCAGCACGAAAACTGCCTAATATGTCACTCCCACCGACACTAACATACAGGCACAAGCAGCAGTGCTGTAGAGAATGCTACTCTTGTCACAAGAGGTAGTTAAAAATCACTAAGCTTATAAAAAGAAACGGTGCTTGTAAGTATCCACAAAGTTACACAAACTGTAAACTACCAAAGTGTAAGGCCGAAATTCTATTCTTGGGTTATTCTCACATAAATTCATTGAGTTTTGTGCAGGTAAGGGAAGTGTTAAAACACTGGAAAATTCCTGCGTACTCACTATCATACTGCTCTACTCTAAGTTTCCAATGTGATGCTCCGCTTTGGTTTAACACACCTTGCAACACTGCAGGACTAGGTTTAGTCAAGAGGAGGGACCCCCCCCCCAAATCTCATGTCCACCTCTGAAAGCAAGGTGGTCGGACCAGTGGCAAATCCGAAAAAATCCTTGTGAACCTCTCAGGATCAAACGTGGGCCCACTCATTTGCAGGCGGATGCTCCACCACTCTGCTAGAGATGCACCCCTTGACATGCGAGATATATTGCAGGCTTGCCAAATTTTCAGAAATCAAATTAGAGACAGTCTAGCGCTCTGGCTGTGATCCGAAAAATTTGGGACGGTTGGCAAGCCTGATATTGCTATTGTGTAGTTTACAATTGGTGTAACTTTATTGATACTTGCTTCCGCTAAGCCTAACAACACACGGATGAAGTATGTACAAAGGGCGTGAAGCACACAAAATAAATTCAATGGCACATTCGGCAAAGTTGAAGCACAGCCCTTTCCACTCCACTAATAGCTCTGCGCAACATAAAAATCATCTGACAGCATAGTGTGAGTGATAAAATAAGTGTCTACATAAGCTACAATGGTTAATTGAGACTTATTGCTGAGAGGCATGAATACTTAGATAGAAGTTATTTATTTATAGGAGCACCAGTCTCTTTTGCTGTTTTAGCCTTTGAGGGATGAATACAATGAGCATGCATACTGTACTGATACAAGTTTGACTGTGATCAAAGCCCTGTGGTGTTGTTAACTTCATTTCCATTATTTTGTATATAAAATGTTTGCTGAGAGAATAAATCTTTGTCTTGTGTTCCTTGTCTTATACAGCTATATAAAAATTCCACATGTGGATCAATATAGTCTATAATGTTTTTTCTCACAAGCCTCTTTTGCTCTTTCCAGGAAAAAAAAATTGCTAATGTTCTTCACTTGTCAAAAAATATTCTTTTTTATTATTCTTTAACCTTTTATCATATGGCAAACATCGTAAGTCTAGCAATTCCTTGTGTGCAATGGCAAAGCAAAGCCGTGTCAGCCAAGTCTACAAAGTCAGTTACAGTGCGTGCTGGAAACATCATAAGCGATTCCACCACCAGGCATACTACACACTCGCACACGTCACCAAGTTAAAATATACAACTGATGTAACAATGGCCCTCATCACGACGGATGAGTCCTTAAAGGTTTGATCTATGTACAATGACTATGGGGGTTAATAAAACAACATTAGGTGAGCTACTGGGTGTCAGCGGCCGTGACTGGAACACAGTATATCAGGCAGAGATGATCACAATGAAGAATGAAGCGGAAATCGTCACAGAGGGTGAGTGCTAATGATGATAATGACAGCGCTTGTCCTGTGAAGGGTTTGCCCCAATCACTTAGACAAACGTGTCTAGCTTTTTGCACAATTCATTATAATGTTTGCAGGAGACACCATCACTTTGTACACAAAGAATGAAAACCATGGATGTTAGTAAGACCACCACCAGTGATGATAAGTAAAGAGGGTGACGTATTGAGTTGATATCTCGTAATGCAAAAGTGACAAAGTTTTCTTTCTGATGATGATGACGACGGCAATGGTGATAATTCTTCGTGATGATGACAAACGACCCTTCATCGTAAATTTTGGCTGGGATGATTTTGTTCTTGATGAAGGCAGTTTGCAGATGAAGATGATGATGATGATGTCAATAATGATGATATCGACAATGATGATGTCGATAATGAAGATGGCCTTCATGATGTCGATGATGAGTCCCGACTTACTCGGAGTCCGATGAAATGCTGCCATTGTGTGTGAGCACCTGCACTGTGTTTGATGGCTGCCGCGGGCTGCCCGACGGCGGGTAGAGTGGGAGACTGTCAGTTCTGATAGGGGGGAGGACGGGGCGACCTGAGCAGACAAACAAAATTATACATGTATATCTATTTGCAGGTTTGGTTTGAAAAACTTTCATGGCAATACTTAAGAGAACAATACTGTTAGGTAATTTCAGTGGCAGGAAGTAGACTGGTGCAGATGTAACATTTAGCAGCTAAAACAGCCAAAGATGCTGGCGCCAATATAAACAACTAACTTTGAACTAACTGTAACATTAAGAAGGAAGCTAAAGGAGCCATACATTGGAGCATCCACCCATGAATAGTTATTTAAATACCGGTACTCCTCAAGCAAGTGAACGAATGGCTCAATAGATGAAAATGAAACACATACATTTCAAAAGCATAAAAGTACGTTCCTGGTGAAAGGCTATGTAGTTGAATACAATTCTTAATTTTTTGTTTATACACATCCCTTTCAGTACAGAGATGGCATCTTATATGAGCTGCTAGCAAAAATATTTCGGTATAAAATTTCACATAATGTAAAACTCTGCACCAAATACTTCCAACCACAAGAATTTAATACAATGGAAGATAAGTCTATTCCACGCTCAATCCTAACAGTCGACCAGTCAGAAAAAAGGCCTCAATAGGATATGCATAGACATAACACAGATGGAATGACCCTCAAAGGGAAAATTACCACAGTGTTACCAAGAGGCTAAAACAGTCAAAGATGCTGGCACCTCTATAAACAACTAACTTTGAACTAACTAACTAACTGACCAGTCACAAGAGAATAATCAAACAAGAAAACAATAGCTAGCATAGACACTGACATAAAACAACCAGAATCCAGTTACTCTCAGCATCAACAGTACAACAACTCACTATGCAAGGTGGACAAAGTGACATCAGGGGGGTTGGGGCCAAGCGGGGGAGGGGGGAACATTCTCCGCCCGCCTGGACTCTCACTGTCCAGGTGATCATCCATAGGGATTTCTGTGGAAAGTCACATAAAAATAGGTTTGGTTTGGTTACCAGTTTTACGTCCCCTGCAACACTGTAAGGTCATTTAAGAGACGGGCTACTTCAACCCTGCCTGTCAGGGCCAACCCGGGCTGAGAGGGAAAAAATCCCAGCAGAAAAAACCCCCAGATCGTCCGGGATCGATTAGGGTCTTCCCTAAAAATAGATTTACGCAATGAGAGACAAGCAGTGTCAGTCATGAACAACCTGAATCTTGAATAAAGTGTGACAGTACATTAACTAATCTTGGTAATACCGCTGCTGACATAACCTGAGAGAGTTAAAGGGACATTAAAACTAAACACATCAGCATCTGTGGTGTAATGGTTAGGCTCTTCACCTATCGAGGGCACAATATCCCTTGTCATCTGTGAAGATCAATATTGCTAGCTTTGGAACAATATTGCATCCATGCTAATTAGGCTAGCTGCTCAACAATGGGTACATGCATGCAGTTTTTTTTTCTTTCTATTTTTCTACAAGAGGGTGACATTACAAATAGACAGGTAAATATATTTTTGACAGTGTTACAGATTGAAAAGAGTGAAGAATTTCTGTTCTACAAGAAGGTAAGACTACAAATAGACAGGTAAAATGTTTTTGACAGCATTACAATTGAAAAGAGAGAAGAATTCCTGTTCTTAAAACATTTACTATCAGTCAATTCTTTGTAAACATTTTTTTATCAATACAAAGAGGATTCAAGGAAATGGATGATAGTAAAGAGTGAAGTGTAAGGAGCCAAAGAATCATATGAGACAAAAATACGAGTTGCTTCTCATTAACACAAGGAACTTAAAAACAAGAGGATACAAAGCTTTTCATCAACACAACATTGCAGTTGGCTCACAGTGCTTACCTTCTGGGTTATTACTCCCAAGACGTTCTCTCTCCTTGTCTTTCTTCATCTTTTCTATCTGCTCTAGGGCTTGCTCTGAAAATCAGAACTCTATATTAGTAATCTCTCAGAGAGAAGAAAAATACCAATAAATGATAGAGTTAAGAAAACAACAACAGATCCTACGCTAATCATGTACTATAGATACTGTCTTTACTATCATTTTAAAAAATCTGTACATCAGTGTAAAGGCCAACAGACAAGGTCTCAAATGCAGAGCTTCTACAGAGGTGTAATCAAGAAGATATGGCCAGCATACTAACTAGAAGAAGATGGAGATGGATTGGGCATGTCCTGAGAAGATAGCCTAACTTGATTGTCAAAACTGCCCTCCACTGGACACCCGAGGGACGCCGCAAGAGGGGCAGGCCAAAAACTACATGGCGACGAACAGTGGAAGCAGAAATGAAATCCCAAAACCACACCTGGGGAACACTGGCAAGGATGGCCCAAGACAGACAGAGCTGGAGATCCTTTGTTTCTGCCCTAAGCGTCAGATGGCGCGACGGGTAGTAAGTAAGTAAGTAAGTTAAGGCCAATGTACAGTAAAAGACATCTACGTCATCAATATATAACATTTTTCAGAGGTAGTGCAAGATGATAGGCTATGTGATGATAAAACCACAACATGTTCGTTCTCCCCCTGCTCTTCTCTCTCATTTTCTTCTTAACACATGTTCTTTCTCTCTCTGTCTTTCTCTTAACACCTAGGCCTACTCTTTCTTTCTCTCTCCCTCTCTTCTTAACACCTACTCTTTCTTTCTCTCTCTCTTCTTAACACCTACTCTTTCTTTCTTTCTTTCTCTCTCTCTCTTCTTAACACCTACTCTTTCTTTCTTTCTCTCTCTTCTTAACACCTACTCTTTCTTTCTTTCTTTCTCTCTCTTCTTAACACCTACTCTTTCCTTCTCCCTCTCTTCTTAACACCTACTTTTTTTTCTCTCTCTCTTCTTAACACCTACTCTTTCTTTCTCTCTCTCTTCTTAACACCTACTCTTTCTTTCTCTCTCTCTTCTTAACACCTACTCTTTCTTTCTCTGTCTCTTCTTAACACCTACTCTTTCTTTCTCTGTCTCTTCATAACACCTACTCTTTCTTTCTCTCTCTTTTCATAACACCTACTCTTTCTTTCTCTCTCTTGTCATAACACCTACTCTTTTTTTCACTCTCTCTGTCTCTTCTTAACACCTACTCTTTCTGTCTCTTCATAACACCTACTCTTTCTTTCTCTGTCTCTTCATAACACCTACTCTTTCTTTCTCTGTCTCTTCATAACACCTACTCTTTCTTTCTCTCTCTCTTCTTAACACCTACTCTTTCTTTCTCTCTCTCTCTCTCTCTTTCTCTCACACACACACACACATACACACACACACACACATCTCTATCCCTCTCTGGCATAAGCTTACTTCACAAACGCCAACTTCTAACCCAAACTTTCTTTCTGTCTCTCTCACACATACACACACACAAACATATCCCTCTCTGGCATAAGCTTACTTCACAAACGTCAACTTCTAACCCAAACTTTCTTTCTGTCTCTCTCACACATACACACACACAAACATATCCCTCTCTGGCATAGGCACACTTCATAAACGCCAACTTCTAACCCAAACTCACCAACAGCTTTACTTTTCGGAACCTGATTCTCCCACCCCGTGTTCAGGTCAAACTCATCATCCTCATCTGACGAGTGACTCGATGCCAGCTCCAGACTGTTCCTGTCCATGCTGGCGTCGCTGTCAGAGTCCGAGTCATTGCCGGGTTTACCTGTGCCATCCACAGTTTCTGCAGGTAGAGATAAATTACAATAATAATAATCCTTGAAGAAAAATAAAAAGAATTACAATAATAATGTACATTTGTACTGCCCATTTTTCATCTGAAAAAAAGAAATATTCAAAGTCCACAGCTAGCTATCTTTGGTTTTGTTACCAGTTTTACGTTCCCTGCAACACTGTAAGGTCATTTAAGAGACGGGCTACTTCGACCCTGCCTGT
>JAUKPP010091010.1:0-15928 GCA_032273245.1 Phyllaplysia taylori
GAGAGAGAGAGAGAGAGAGAGAGAGAGAGAGAGAGAGAGAGAGAGAAAGAGAGAGAGAGAGAGAGAGAAAGAGAGAGGGAAAGAGTGAGAGAGATTGTTGTTTGTGCCACTCCCACTTACATTCTCTGCTTGAAAGAGAAAGACAGAGAGGAAAATAGAAAGACACCTAAGGGAGAGCAAGAGAGAGAAAGAGGGGAAGAAAATAGTAGGCGAGAGCGAGAGGACAAGACAATAGAGAAAGACCCTTGCTCCTACCTGCATGTACCCTGAGGCAGGGAAATAATTCTGAAGCTGATACTCGATGTGTGCGCCGGGTGCCGGGGGCAGGTGCGACTGATGCTGCTCCTGAACCCTGCTATGCTGTGGGGGTGGTGGTGGTGGCGGGTGCTGATGGTGGTGGTGGTGGTGATGGAGATGTGACATTGACCCCTGTGCCTTCAGCTCCTCCGTGTTGGGCGACGGCCCCGAGGCCGGTGTGCTGTGACCCATGGGGAGATTGGTGGTGCTGTTCCACTGATGGGGCAGCGAGGCCACGCTTGCGTTGAAGCTGTTACCTCCTTGGCCACCCCCAATCGCGGAAAGGTTGGGAGTCGAGCCTGTCGGTGAAAACTGTGGCCTTGCTGGTTTTGGGGGTGGGGGCGGTTCCTCATCTGAGCCATTTGTACCTGGGTAAGGAATTGGGAAAATGTAATATTAGTATTCTGCGGAGAGCAAAGGGTTTTCAGGGAGCGTTGCGCAACATATAGCATAGTTCAAACTTTAGATTGTCTCGTTGAGGATTTGCACCACCCTGAATACGTTAAAGTCATCTCAGAGTCAATTAGGATATTGGGACAAAAGTAATCTTCTAAAAACAAGTAGAGGAAGCAAAATGTAAAGTTCTCAGCAAGATTCTTTTCTTGTCAAGCAAAGAAAATAATATAAAATAAAGTTTTCAACAACCTATCAAAGATTATGGACTAGAAATTGCTCACCTGCCATTAGTGCCTGACAGCTGCGTATGATATTCTACACTACGTGGGTGTGCAGTTGTCTCTGTGTACAAATGTTAGGTTGTGCAATGTCTGATCCTGTGTACCTGGATTGGCTTCTTGATAAACGTACGGTACGAGTGTTTGTAAAAATTTGAGTATGTAGTGTTGGTGGTCTAGTGGTTAGGCTGCCAGACTCGTAATCGGAAGGTTGCGGGTTCGAATCCCAACTCTAGGCCGACGTTGTGTCCTTGGGAAAGGCACTTTACACCAATTTTCCTCACTTTACCCAGGTGTAAATGGGTACCCGGCTATAGTCAGCCAACGATCTTGTCCGTATGTTAGTGTTTGAGCACTTGTAAAATGGCAGTTTGCTCTGAATACTTCCCAGGAATTTGAGAAGGTTTCTGAATGACTTGGTCTGCTGGGGTAATAATGATTGTCAAGCGCATAGAGCCAGTAATTGGGATATGCGTTATATAAATGCAATCCATTATTATATACGTCTGTGCATGTCAGAGTGCAAGAAAAATCTCGACTTACTCCATGGGAGTGTCTGCACTCGTCGATTGTCTCTGTGCATCTCCTCCTCTTGCCTGTATCGCTCTTCCTCCAGGATCTCACTGGAAGAACACACAAACACACACACATGTACGTCTCATTGATTATTTTATTTGGGTTACACAACACTATTGATACAGCCATGACACATTAAAACAATCAGTGTCAGCACAGGATAAAGCAAAAGTTTTCGTTGAGATCAATTCTTAGATGGAGGGGTATGATATTATTCCCTTAGTAAAAATAGTGGAATTTCAACAACAAGGAATGATAAAGAAATACGTCCCTTGCAAAAATATTCCCCTTCTGAAATGTAAAATTCTCTCCAGTAACTCTGACCTGGGACAAGAATGTCCGCACAGAATAAGAATAGATATCAATTTGTGAAAAGGTAACAATCCAACCAAAATTTCCCTTGTGGATTAATAAAGTATATCTTATCTTATCTTATCTTATCTCTTTTGGAAAACTTAACTGAACGCCAAAACCTTCATGGTACTTACTACAACCATGTCTTGAGATCAGCAAACGAGAGTCGCTTGGAGGGCTCGTACTGCCAGCACGAACACATGAGGTTGTAGAGGGAAGGGGGGCAACCCGAGGGCAATGGCAGACGCTCCCCGGCCTCGATTTTACCGATGACGTCATTGTTCTTCACTCCCTGGAAAGGCTTCACACCGTACATCAGGATCTCCCAGATACACACACCTGCGGGCAAGTGAGGGGGAGGAGATAATGATAAAATACACATGAATTCATACGCAATTCATTAATTAGAACTTATTTATTCATAGAGGCTGCAGCTTCTATGGTATTCCCCTGATATCCTTTTTAATATTTTTCCATTCTTATCAAGTATTTGCCGTGAGTACAAAAACATTTTTAAAAAACAACCAAAATAAGTCTTACACTTGTATGAAATCTTAGATACATTTTTATTCTAATCAGCAACCTGCAGAATCAACAGAAAAGTACCCTGTAAGTGACAGAATTATTTACCCTCAATATACATTGAGTATATGGCCTTCAAACACAAACTCCAACTCACTTTCTTGCTAGACACCCAGAGTATCCTACACCAATACCTATACAACTGGACTTTGCTAAAAACTTTTGCATAATTAAAAAAATAAACATTTTGCTATCCTAAATTTCCCTCATGGATCAATACAGTATATCTCTTCTAAACATCTCAAATTTGGAAAATATCAATTATCATGCCATTTGAATTTAACCAAAGTCTTCCCTCCCATCATCATGGCTAAACCAAATCTTCATCAAGACTGCTTACCAAACATCCAGACATCACTGGCTGTAGTAAACCTGCGGAAATTGATGGACTCAGGAGCCATCCACTTGATCGGCAGTTTGCCTTTGGAGGCTGAGGAGAGAGAGAGAGAGAGTGTATGTCAGAACATTGGTTTGGTTTGGTTACCAGTTTTTACGTCCCCTACAACACCGCATGGTCATTTAAGAGACGGGCTACTTCGACCCTGCCTGTCAGGGCCAACCTGGGCTGAGAGGGAAAATATTCTAGCAGAAAAAAAACCAAGATTGTTGTCAACACTCGGGATCGAACCGGGGTCTTCCGCATGACAGGTGAAGAGCCTAACCATTACACCACAGCGCCGGTCAGAACAGTTTACAATTTAGAGTTGAGATGTTACATAAAATGGATTGGTGCATAATGCAGAGACTAAGGTATATTACACATTTATAACTCTGTGCATGTGTGCATGCTTTTGTCTTGGTTCCCAGAAGGAAGCTGGGTATAATTTTTTTCATTCTTATCAAGTATTTGCGGTGAGTAGAAAAACATTTTTAAAAAACACCCAAGAATAGTTTTATACTTGTATGAAATCTTAGACACATGTTTGTTCTAATCAACAACCTGCAGAATCAACAGAAAAGTACCCTGTAAGTCACAGGGACTAAGGTATATTATACATTTATAAGACTGTGCATGTTCATGTCTTGGTTCCCAGAAGGAAGCTGGGTATAAATTTTTCATTGTTTGAGAGAGAGGGATACAGAAGAGAGATAGAACGAAGGAGGCAGACAGAAAGAGAGGGGGAAGGGAGGGAGAGAAAGAAAGGGGGGAAGGGAGGGAGAGAAAGAGAGAAAGAGAAGGGAGAGACAGAGAAAGAGAGGGATGGAAGGGAGGGAGAAAAAGAGAGGAAATATGTATGTGTGCATGAGTGAATATGAGGGTGCCTGTATGCATAAAAGTATGTGTTGCATCACCATGAAATCAGGCACTTGTCAAAACAAGGGGAACAGAGTTATCAGACTTTTTCTGAGTCTCGGACAATTTTTTACCATGAGTGGTTTGAGTGCCCCAGTGCCCTCCATATGCCCTTTAAAAAATATTTCATGGTGCATTATATTAAAAAAAACATTGGAAGGAAAAGAGTGCCATTTTGAAGGCCAGGAAACATTAGTAGCCAGTTTCTCTCTAATTTTCCTTCTGATAGTGGCTGACTCTTACGTAATCAAAAGTGAAAATATCTCGACATCTATACAAGATAAATTGATCATTTCTTCACAGGCAGCTGGAGAAATGTTCAAGGTTTAACATCATACCAATAGCTAAAAATGTCCCAAAATTGACAAGTGCCTGATTTCATCGCGTTGCAACAGGCATGGTTGTGTCAGTGACACGTCAGCTCACCTTTGTAGTAGCTCTGCTCCTCCACCCATCTAGAGAGTCCAAAATCTCCCAGCTTGACACAGTCGTGGGCAGACACCAACACGTTACGCGCTGCGATATCTCTGCAAGAAGAGACACACAAACATTAGCCATTGATATATATATCTCACAAACCCATATAAGCCCCTGATTGACAACAACAAAAACAACAACATAATAGACATATTTCATCAGAGCTAGTATGTACAAGGAAATCTTAGAAGTACACCATGTATTTTCACTCACTTTGTAATTCTACAAAAAATTTAATCACTCATATAAATCAGTGCATTTCACTATTTGTACTAACTTATAAACCAATCTTGTACCCTCTTAGAAATATATCATGTATTTCAATTCACTTTGTAATTCTACAAAACCATTAGATAGCCACTGTAAATAATAATAATGTAGATCATTTCTACAGCGCCCACTCCCGTGAGTACACAGCTCTAGGTGCTTTACATTAATCTTTAACAAAAGTCATACAAATGGACAGGGTGGTATAAGATTAATAATCTTTCATAGCACGATACACACAACCATACACACACACACACACACACACACACAAATGCACGCACACACACACACACACACACATTTGTGCGTTTCACTTCTACGACTGACCTATGCACAAATTTCTTGCTCTCCAGGTAGGAGAGTGCTGTGCTGAGCTGGTAGGCGTAGAGGATCAACATGACCAGGTCAAGCCGGTGCTGGTTGTTTTGCAGGTACGCTCGCATCTGTCGGGACGAGATGTGGGGGGTAAAGACAACAACTTCATCATACAGAGACTTATGTGCACACCAACCAATTTATATAAATTGTAATCTATGCAAACTTAACATGGAGAAAGAAAAAGCAATCCTTATCAATGTCTCATGAATATGACTGTGACTATATCTTTGCTCTTATCTATTGATCTTCCAAACTTATAGACCACAAATCAAGAACGAATTGAAAGCTTTCTCTATGTAAAGTAAAATATTCTATGGGAATGTTTGCCCTGGTAGACTATGGGCTGAGGGACTGAGGGACTGAGATGATTCTGCGTCCGGACTCGGGAAAACTCTTCCTTTCTCTACCAATCAGCCATGACATCTAAAATCCTTCCCAACCTGAGAGCTCTGGACTTGCTCACGGCCACCAGTGGTGTAAGATAGAAGATATGATATTATATCCGTTGGAAAGAACACACCACAAATCTTGAAAAAACACAAAAATTATTCCAGTGATGCGAATCGCGTCTACTTCAGGCTGAATCGTTCGTAACAAGTGCTGATCACGTGACTCTCTCGTTTGGGACTAAATGTAGTTGCTCACCTCTCCATTCTTGGCGAGCTCCATGATGATCCAGACCGGCCGTGTGTCGGAGCAGATGCCGATGAGTTTGATGATGTGAGGGTGGTCAAACTGTTGCATTATGTCTGTACACCACAGAGACATCACAAGAAGAGAAGACAACAGGTCAGCATTAGGCTCAGTGAACAAGTAAACAGTAGTAAAAATTGCAAACCTCTACAAGACTTCAGAAATGTAATAAAATGGCATGATTCATGGTAGAACTAACTGGCTTAATGAGAAATGAGACAGTGAATAAGTCAGTGCTCTCAGTGAAGTTGTGCACTGTTGTCTTTTTCACTTTAAAAGAGTTGTTTTCTCAAAACTGGCATTTACATTACATCCCAGACTATGTGGAATATAAATTCTCGACGTGAAAATTATTTCCCATGAAGTAAAACACAAACAAGCCATGATGTTGTTTGTTGCATGCTGCCATTAACATAATTTTGGCATTAAATAACAATGAAGGCAAAGATTAGCTTGGGCTGATCACTTCCTTTCTCATATCCAGTGGTTTCAGAGAATGTAATGATACCATTAGAAATAACCAGTGCGTCTGTGGCAATTTAAGTAAGTGCCTTTGGCTCTACTTTGATGACTGTAAAGCGCATAGAGCTTGCTTTCGAGCTGGGAAATGCGCAATATAAATGTAACCTAATATCATTATTCTTATTATTTTCCAGCATTTCTTTGCCACACCAGTCCATTTAGACATGCATACAAAGTTGAAATGTTCCCACTTTGTAAGATCTTAGTGTTCAGAGTAAGTTGCCAACAATTATATAAAGTGAATGCAGTGAGTACTTACAGGCTTCCTCTAGGAACTTCTCTGTCATGGTCTCCTCCCCGTCTTCCTTACACGTCTTGATGGCAACAGGAACCTGCATGCCCTCCTGGAGACACAGAGAGATAGAGAGGACATAAGTTGGATTCAGATGTACCACTTGATGAGACTTCAATTACTTAAGTTGCCACAAACACTAACATAATAACAAGAATATCGTTATATTCATATGCAGTTATTCTTGTTATCATACTAGTGTCTTAGCATCTATGATCTGGAAAGTAGCATATGTACGCTTCCAAGGGAAAGATATGCTAGAAATTATCCTCATCTGCCTCACAGGGGCTCTGACTTTGGCTATGTTTGATAAAAAGTATCCTAAAGAAGCCTGTGACAAAAGCGGCATTGAGAAGAGGATTAGTCACATGCAATCAAAATTAATAGAGAAAACTGAATTTCTATATCTCAGATCATAGACGGAAGTTTAACTACATGACGATAAGTGCTAGTCCAGACGTTGGGGAACCTGCGCTGTGGTGTAATGGTTAGGCTCTTCGCCTGTCATGCGGAAGACTCCGGTTCGATCCCAAGCACGGACGATCTGGGGGTTTTTTCTGCTGGGACTTTTTCCCTCTCAGTCCGGGTTGGCCCTGACAGGCAGGGTCGAAGTAGCCTATCTCTTAAATGACCTTACAGTGTTGCAGGGGATGTAAAACTGGTAACCAAACCAAACCAAGACCTTGGGGAGAGAAGTCTCACCTTGTCGAAAAACATGCCCTTGTAGACATCTCCAAACTGCCCCTCTCCCAGGATCTCCACAAGGCCAATGTCGTCCCTCGGGATCTCGTAGTTACGTGCTGGAGACAACAAAAACAACATATTTGTTTTACATCACTTTCGATACAGGAAGACCTCAGTAGTACCTGAGCTGAGAGAAACAAAGTAATATGCTCTAGAGCTAACACTCACAAAGACAAAGAAAGATCTCCAAATCTTATAAGAAATGGAGCCAAAAAGAGTGCTGCTCCATAGGCCCTGGAAAAAAGCCGCGAAGCAGACAGTCTTCAGACAGACAGATTAGGCCCCACTCAAATCATAGAACATGAAAAAAAAAGTAACATTAATATGTGACAGTTTTTTACAATTACATTCTGTATATCAGAACAGATCAAACTCTTATTAGAGAATTTTTGTTTTTCGAGTGCACTTGGCATAAAGGGTGCAAAAAGGTGCTATATGAAGGTAGTTTGCCTGGTGAATGGATAGTGAATGGACATATCGCTGATTATTTAGCAAAGAGGCGAATATCCCACTAAAGTCCTTGTACTATTCGCCCTTATGCAAAACAATCGACAACATGGAATCCTCCAAAAGAGCAGACGTACATGTTTTGTATGGAGATGAAATTGCAATGCTTGGTAACCAAGGCTAGAGATGACACTGTGTCTGCCCTCTGTCTGGACTCAACATAGCAAAGCTTTTAAGTTTTTATCCCTCTTTTTCTTTTGTAAAATCACAAAAATAACATACACTTGGAAAAAATTTAATATGATCCCTTTGTGGCTGGTATCACTGCCATCTGCTTCATTTTTGGGTCACCATCTATGATGACATTTTATCAGTTTTATACAAATTCGACCAAACACCTGCTTAAAGCAAGGACGATAAATTTGAATATTCCCACAAACTGAAATCCACTGTTTAATGGGAGAAATTAACTAATAAAATGTTGAAAAAAAGTAAAGATCGAATACTTTCACTGATGTAAACTTGTAAACGATTTGTGGTTGATGTAAAAAAAAAACCAAAAAAAAAAAACCAACAACAACAGCGTCAAACAATTCCAGGTTGGAGAAAAAAATACAAAGGCAAATGTTGTACAAATCATTGCAGGATATTTATCAAAAGCTTTAAAATCAAATAAAAACTTTTAAAAAAATATCAGAAGTATAAAATTTTAATAAAAGTTTAAACAATTTTTTTTAAAAAGCGGACAAACTTAAAAGATTGGATATCTTTCAACAAAAGAGTTGGTCTTCAATCTTCCAAATTATCCTTCGGCGATGTTGGCCACTGAACAGGCACTTCTCTTGAGTGCACACAAACAGAACTGCTCTGAAGACGCACCGCACTGGCACTGGAAAGCTGATTAGTGACAACCTCACAACAAGACACATGCTATGATGAGAATGATTTTGAAAGTTGAGAATAAATAGTTACGACATTTTCCAAAGACAAGTCAAGGACATTGTTAGTTGTGTCTGTGCTTAGGACGAGAGTGCTACGAGTTATTGACAGTGAGGATAGTCGCAACAGTGTCATTTGTCACACAGAAGGTGCTCAGACGCTGGTTGTACTTGGAACATTTACTGTCAGAGATTTAGTCACCTAAAACAGAATCTACGTCATTCTACTTGCAGAGTTATTCCACACAACTACTTCCTGGGCCAAAATAGACTTGTAGTGACAAGATCATTCAGACTTGTCATTGTCATTAAAACTTAGAATAGATAGATTGCATTTATATAGCGCATTTCCCTGCTCGAAAGCAAGCTCTATGCGCTCTACAATCATTAAAGCATTAGAACAGAGAGATGAAACTAACAGTAAAAGAATATTGCAATACCCAATCAGCATAGACACTGACAGGGACTTGAACCCATATAAACCAAATCAGTCTTGTGCCTGATCAACACAGCTGTCCTCAACAGCTATGAACAGCTTGTCTGAAGGTAAATGTACCAACTTTTCTGTGGTGAAATAACTGAATAGGAGCAGAAAGATCCATAACTGATTGACGTCATCTTGTCTAATTGTCATTTCAACAAATTAAGGGATGTCATCATTGACAGTAGGACTTCTGTATGGTTGCTAGAGATTTGGATTTGTATACTAACGCTCTATAAAAATACAGGCTGTTGGTACGGTGTCGCCTTCTTCAATACACAACTTTGCTGTCTATAGCAGATTCATTTCTCTAAACGATTGTTATGAAATGAAGAGGTAGAAAATGACTGAAGACACTTAAACAAACTTTCTTTTTTTTTTCAAAAACTGAAATAAAATGTATGAAAAACAAATATGTGGGTGCTCTTTGTCTTTGACATTTTGGCCCATTCTCAAACAAAAAAACATTCGAACAAACTCAAAAGGAGTTTATTGCCAGTGGTGCAGATGCTCAAACCAAGAGAAGGAAATTCATTATGGGCACTCCATCAGCACACCAAAACAAAAATTAATGTCCACACCTGAAAAGATTCACCAGCATGCTGCTAGTTTTTACCTGTGGTATTTTGGGAGCCTTCTTTTAAAGGCGGGTATTTGGGCACTGAAAAATAAACATTTTCTTGCACTCTGTTGACATGTGATTAAAGAGTTCATTCGAAATCAACAACATAAAATAAATCCCCATGTGTCTCAGAATGATCTCGAATGCAAAAACTAAATCCCCGTAAAAACCCAAAACACAAAGGGATGCAAAGACAGTCACCAGCAACACAAGAACTCGTGACTTTAATCTTGAATAAAGGTTGAACGCAACAGCTTTAACAAGGCCTTGAATAAACAGTCTACAACATTCAAGTTGACATCTGGCCAGACCATGGACCTACTATATCTCTATGGGCCAGACAGACCCTGTTGCAGGGCAGCCGGTCTCCAAAACATATGAGAAAAATAGAAGAATGTCTTAGAAATTCTCTTCATGGATATTGTATCCAAGCAGATCTCTTCTGATATTCATACTCGTCACTCTTGACCAGCAACAAGTTCATCCACCTCATCCTTAGATGTGTTGCAATGTGATGAAATCAGGCACTCGTCAATTTTTTGACATTGGAGTTATGGGTACCAACTTAAACCTTGAACATTTCTCTTGCTGTCTGTGAAGAACTGTGAAGAAATTATCCATTTATCTTGTATTGAAGTTAACATTTTTGCAATTTTGATTACGTAAGAGTCACCCACTATCAGAAGGTAAATTGGAGAGAAAATGGCTATGTTTCCTATCTTTCAAGTTGGCACCGTTTTCCTTTCAAACAATCATTTTCAGTATAATGCTCTATGAAATGTGTTTTTAAGTGAATGTAAAAGGTACTAGGTCGCAAAAACCATTCATACTAAAAGACTGATAACTCTCTTCCCCTTGGTTTGACGAGCGCCTGATTTCATGGAGACGCAACACAAATGCACTTCTCAACTGAGAGACAAACAACTTGAATTTTTTTTTCATCCTTACCACCCCTATTCTGTGCATACCAAGTAAACAGGTTAACATTTTAGACTGGCAAATACACCACAAGATGTCCGAGCGACAGCTGCAACAGCTGACAGCAAGACCAGTAACCGTGGAACTGTCCAGTGCTCAAAAAAGAAGTTTTCCTTCTTGTTACTCCCGCATGGTCAGTTCATAATCTGATATACTATTTCAAGTTGTCTATCTCTTTTTCTCTTCAGTATATTCACTTGTCTCTCTTCAATGGAATATATGGGCAACTAAAAATAGCAAAGACTTGTGGCTGAGAACAGTGGTAATGGCATAATTGGAATATTGGGCAGTTTTCAATTGCCTTTGTAATCTCTAATATATAAGTGAAAAGAACCCCCAGAAATTCTGTTGATATCAGCCTGTTCACACACACTGAGAAATCATGCAGTCAGTAAGAGAAAGAGAGTCTGAGAGAAAGCATAACATGCTATGTTGACAAGGTTGGTCTGAAGCAGACTAGAGTCAGGCAGACAGCCGTTTCAGACTCGTAAATAGACTCGAGGCATGCCGCACTCAGAGAGAGAAACACCACAACTTGGTGGTGGGCGCAAGCAGTTAGGACAGACAAAGAGATGAAGGCCAGGCCAGTTCTCATGACTCAGTCCATACATGAAGAAGTTCATGCCACGGTTACTTCAAGGAGCAACCAACAAGTTGTTTAATATCTCATCTCTCTCATGCAATTTGTTCGAGCACGTCCCATGTCTGGGGCCATATTCTGACGCCATTCCAGTTGCACTTTCACTTACTCTTCCTTCGTACACTTCTCCCCTTTGGCTTCCCTAATTCGTACAAGAGTAAGAGAAAACAATGGCAAAAATAGTCAGTACAAAATATCACAGAACTTGACCATCCACACAAAAACTGATGGTACGGAAATGATTAAGAGAATAATCAAAATCTTGAAGCAAAGGAAAACACAATTTAAAAGCTCAAACATGGGACAAAGCTATGTTTTAACTTCATCTACTCTTGTATCAAACCACAGTAGATAGGCCTACCCCCTTCTCCTATCCGTCTTCTATCATATCCATTTTAAAAACAAAACAAAACCTCTGTGAAAAAATTAGCGACAAACATAAAGAGGATATTCTCTATTCCTTTCAATTTTACACTTTGAAAATCCACACGAAACAACATTGTGCTGGATTTCTGAAGTCATGTAAGTAAAAAGACAACAAAAATACTAAAATTCAGAGAACATTTCCCCTCAAAAACCACATAGACATGCAAACTTCACAAGGTCCCCTGAGCACATAACTTACATTCAGAAAAGAACAATTGCTTTAACAGAAAAGATTAACTTAACATAAACTGCTCACTCATCAATGATAAAACTTGTGGAAACACAAGAGTTTATTCAGTCACGGAGAAGCCAAGCCAAATCAAACATCACAAAAAAATATCAACAAGAACTAATTCTATAAACACACAACAAAATTGGTCAAACTTGGCAAAGGGGGAAAACCGAGTCAACGGAAACACATGTTCTGCTGTTAATGAAGAGTCCACCTCACACTTCATTAGTGCGGCAAACAGCGCCGTATTCACGGGCAGTCGGCCGGACATGCGTAGCATACCTGGTCCGGTCAGACCCATCTTGTGGCGGGGAGGGCAACTCAATGGAACTCAATCAAACTTTTGTTAGAAATATGGAGAAAAAAAACCCTTTGCTGTTTGCCTATCCCAGTATGCGTTGCCTTAAGGTGTGCCATATTGAGGCATATCTACAATATGGTCTACTTAGACAAAAAGATTCTGTGCTTCAACAGCATATCTTGTACCTAGTCTCTGCTGTTAGAATTAAGCCCCGCCCACGATGCCCATACTTCTCTCTTTTAGAGACACCAAGAGATCAAGAATGGACATGCAAACAAAAAACTTGACTCAATCGACCAAAGGCTGATTCACACAGTTACTAATATTCTTCCTTTGTCAGCCAATTTCAGTTTTTATGTCATGTTTCTGAACAAAGTGGTTCTTCGTCTAACTTCATATTTTCACCTATTTCGCCATGTGCTTCTTTAGAACAAGTATTGCAACTTTTACTACTGTTTAGAACAAGGGTAAGGTGTGGGTTTTTTTCTTCTTTCTTTCTTTCTTTCTTTCTTTCTTTCTTTCTTTCTTTCTTTCTTTCTTTCTGCTTTAGTTCTATTTCCCCGAAGAACCCTGAGGTCATATAAGGAGATATATACTTCCACGTTGCTGTCAGGTCCAATCAGGGCTAATAAAACATCCAAGCAGAGGGACGGAAATACTCTTCCAAAATGAGGATCGAACTCCTGTCCTCCAAGTGACAAAGCCCCTATACATTACACAACAGATGCCAGTAGCTTGATGTGATTGTTCAACCTAACTTTATGATTTCTCTAGTTCAACAGCACTAAAACCTTACCATCAGGCGTGCTATAGTCATCCTCTTCTTCCACTATCTCGGCATAGTCGGATATTCCTGGTAATTCACAGCACACGGAAGCAGAGAGCAGGACAGTCATCATCATCATCACCATCATCATCAGCAGCAGCACCAGCGGAATCAGCGACATCAGCAGGCAGCATCAGCAGCAACAACAGGCAGGCAAGGCAGAGAGCACGAGAAACAGAGAAAGAGAGAGGGAGGGAGGGATGGGAGAGTGAATCCGGGAGAGTACAGGGAGCAAATATCGCATGGGGTTGATGGAGGTTTGTGAGAAAACATGAGGAAAGGCAGACGTCAGAGTATTTCTCTAAACACACACAAGTCCATGAGTTTGAAAACTGGAAAAATTTGGCTTACAATTGTCTTTACTTGGCGAAGTATGTCATGGCCCTATTAAACAGTACGAAGCTCTCACTACTGGAAATGTTGAGTTATTAACTTTGACTTATCAAACAGTACATATTGCAAGAGATTTTCAGAAAAAAAAGTTAATTTGCCGAAATGGCGTTTCGTGTTTAGAGAAATACATTGGCAACTAAGAGACAAACAAGATCATGCTTTGCAAGTCAATCTGTAGAGAGAAATAGACAAAAGAAAAGAGGAGAGAGGAGAAGAAGAAACAGAACGAACAGTTCAGTTCAATATCTGATAAGAAGAAATCTTCGAGAGAAACAAGCAAGACGGCAGGCGAATTAGGACTAGAAAGAGAAAAACAATTCTAATGAGTGAGGAAAGTTTAGTTACACTTAAGCTACATTAACACTCGTGAGCCACACACTCTGAAAAGGATCATTGTTGTTCTTATACATGTACGCCTAGTCAAGTCATCTTCACAACACTAAAACGCCAGTGAAATCTTGACAAAGTTTCTAACCAAACATCATTAAAGTGTAAAACTACGAAAAAGAGCCTCAATTGACCGAGACAGTAATAGGACCGAGAAAATGTGAGGGAAAAAGGAATTCTTTTTTAAAGTAAGAGAGAAATCTGTCATCTAAGAATCTCAATGGCCTTGTTGTCGCAGACAGCTAAAGCATTGTTTTTCACATAACAAGTCTTCTGTACTTGAGTGCAGACTTTGTATGGTACATGAGTCAACAAGTGCATGTGACCTTCTTTATAAATGCTGTATGGGTTACAATGCATTGTGGTATTCTGTGCTGTATATATCAAATAATGCCTCAATTTCTTCACGAAAGGGTACAAAATATTGTGCGTTTGAACATCTTTTTAGGCGTGTGCTGCTGCCGTTGTTGCAAACGTGGCTATAAAACGACATACCTCATAGCATTTTTGTTATGTCAACTTCTCTCCCCTCTTCTTCCTTTCTGGTCAGGAAAAAAAAACATAACTTATAAATAGCTATGAGAAAAAGCAAAGAATAGTCACTGATGCAGATTCCCGACTGTATGGTAAACAGTCAGTGAGATATTGGAAGATCCACAATGCGGAGAGGGATAGAGAAAAAATTCTAGAGATCTGAGATAAGAATGTGGCGTAATGTACTCGAGAGAGGACAGAGAAAATTCTAGAGGTTTTGAGCCAAGAGTTGAGGTCCTATACTCACTCTCATGTCCTCCAAACATCTCCTCGGACCGCCCTCCTCCGCCACGCGGGTAGCTGAAACACACAGAAAAACACACAGGTGAATATACACACAGGGACAGCCATCATGTGCCAGGATGACAAACTTCTGGTACAATGGGAATTATTGTGTTTTTATTGAGGTTTTACCGCAATTTCGACATTCCAATACCATTATAGGGTCAAAAGGTATATTAGGGCAATAGTATCATTTAGAAAAAAAATTTAAAAAGAAGTAAACATACCAAACTAGAGCCAACCACCTGCTCAAAGAAATGATAAAGTGAACAATAGAGCTCTCTAAACACAATATAAAACACTCAGTTTTTCCAATAAAGGGGGCTGATCTGCAGCCTCAATGCACTGGGAAAAAATAGCTCTGGGTTTTTCTAGCATAAATACCGAAAATGGATGGGACTGAACTATTAGAACAGTTCCTGTGAGTTACACCCCATAACCAACCATGGACCACTTTCTATGTGACAAACGTGTTAATTCTGCATTTGACAAGGACCCCATGGTTATCTTTTATTCCTTTGCGAACAGCCAGATGAAAAATACATCATAAAAATACAGACCCAATAGAAGTCACAAATTATTTGCCTCGCAACATTTTAGAAATAGATCTATGGCAGTGAGCTCACACACTTGTAGATGCAGTTCTCACTTCAACCTTTGTGGTGCAGTGTTATCAAACGTTTTCGGTGATTAAAAAGTTAGGGTTCAAATCAAACGATAATGACATACATGTAGGTTCAACAAACGAAGAATGAAGACGATATAGTCTCGCCCTGTAGCGACAAAGTGTTCGAATTTACAAATACCTCTATATTATTATGTACCCACTTGAGTTCATTTGCAGAGTAGACGGCTAAAACAGCCAAAGATGCTGGCGCCTCTATAGACAACTAACTTTGAACTAACTAATTTGAAGAGTAGCCCAGAGCATGGTGCAAGTACAAGTCACATATGAACTGGTTTCAGCAAACATTTTGGAGCTTGCAAGAAAACTAAACATCTTGACTTGAAACTAATAAAAACATAACCAAACAACCATACGACCCAATTCAAACTGAATAAATCAATAAGAATAGCATAAAATAATACCACACCCCAAAACTGGACAAACAGG
This sequence comes from Phyllaplysia taylori, assembly GCA_032273245.1. Lineage (NCBI taxonomy): Eukaryota > Metazoa > Mollusca > Gastropoda > Aplysiida > Aplysiidae > Phyllaplysia > Phyllaplysia taylori. The sequence goes on from JAUKPP010091010.1 coordinate 15,755, forward strand.
TGGTGGGAAGGTCAAAATGTTAGAAGTTAAACAAAACTCAATTAAAAATAATGGAACCAAAACAGTGAATCAGTGTGTGTGTGTGGGGGGGGGGGGGGGGGGGGGGGTGTACACGACCGGGAAAGGGGTTGGGGTTGTCATAAAATTAATACCATAATACAATGTGCATTTACT
>JAUKPP010091121.1:0-15920 GCA_032273245.1 Phyllaplysia taylori
GAGAGAGAGAGAGAGAGAGAGAGAGAGAGAGAGAGAGAGAGAGAGAGAGAGAGAGAGAGAGAGAGAGAGAAAGTGGGCAATAGCCGAGAAGATCTTGTTTTAGGAGCCAACAAACATTCTTACCTCTACAATACTCTTTATCAACGATGCCCTCTCAAAACGATGTGATTTCAGTTCTATTGTTTGTCGTAGCTTGTATTTTGATACAAATAACACGATTACATACTGCAGTATCGATTAAAAAACAAAGTAAAACAACCACCCGACTTTCGACCAAATTGTTCTTTATCCTAGTGTTGCCCCCTAAATTTTGATACTATACCATCGTCCACAGCTTCGACCCTATGGATTTTCCCACATCGATGCCCTGGAGCCGAGTATAGGGATGCTGGAGCTGGCACAAGACAAGGGTCTCTACAAAAATACCTTCACTGAGCTGCTGGATGGACAGAGGCTGACCATTCCATCTGGTCAGTGGCAAAATGACTTATTTACGTTCGTGTTTATGTGTGGGATTTATGGCTTCTTTGACACTACAAAGTTACCGTATATCGGCGTCCGACACTTTCTTCCTGGTTTGGTAGACCGTTATGAGTGCAATAGCTGACAGTTTCTATTTTAAAACTTTTTAAAATTATTATTGTTTGGGTTTCACGTGTAATCAATTTTACATTTGGTTTACTCTTTTCATATATACCAGGATAAACCTCTACCATTACTTTTTCATAACACTAGCATAAAGCCCGTCAACTAACTTGTCATATACATCAGGTAAACCTCTAAACCTACCTTTTTACTTACTCTAGTCTAAATCACTACAACTACCTTTTCAAATACAGCAGGTTCTACAACTGCCCTTTCATATACATACGGCTAAACTTCTACAACTACCCTTTCATAACCCGGCTAAACCAATACAGCTACCTTTTCATAGGCACAATTTATTATTTACTTATCTTTTTAACACCTTAAAAAATCTATCAACGTAATTATTAAACCAATGCATTGCCGTATCTATTAAATATTTTATGTATTTATTGATTTTTTTACAATTATTATTATTAATTAATTCATTCATTCATTCATTTGTTTATTAATTTATCTATATATTCATTTATCTATTTATTCAATTTTTCCTCAGTTAATCACTTTATTTATTTGTTGGTTCATTTATGCATACATATGTAAAACATTTTAGATGTGTTTGTCTTTCCCTGCCAGATACCTATGACGTGGCAGTCTGCTCAGGCGGTATGGGCGAGGGTCACATCCCATGCCGGGGACTGGAAGAGCTAACCAGAGTCGTCAAACCAGGCATGTCACACACAATGACCTGGGCCTCTCGTGGTTATGGCTTTGGCCTAGCGTGCCAATGGTCCCGGGTTCAAATCCTGAGCAGTGCAGCAGTTTTTCTCAACCAAATGTATTTCTTCGTCTTCTGTTCCTTGTCTGTCCTTTCACCTTTGCTTTCTGATCCTTTCTCTGACGTGTTCCCCTCGCTTTCTATCGAGTCTCCTCTCGTCTGATCGTCTCTGCTTTCTCTGTTCTTATTCTCTCATTACTTGTCTACTCCTCTTTAAACTACACTCCTGATCATGGGGTAGGTAAGTTCCAGCACCTCGTCTTTTGGGATAAGGACGAAAAAACTTGGAGGCTCCGTGTGCACGTTGCGCACGTTAAAGATCTCTTGGTGGGTGAACATTTAAATCAGGCCTATTACGCTGCCGCCCGGGCAAAATTCAAAATTAATTCCTACCCCAAATACGTGAGATTATTTCTCGGCGCCGAGATGAGTTTACAGAGTCGAAGGAACCGTAAAAAGCAAAACAAAAAAATACACCACCCCCACCCCCACCCTCATAATGACCCTCCATAAACAAGTAAATCAATTGTACAAGCAAACAGACAGGCGAGCGAGCAACCAAACGCCTACTACCGCCAACAAAACAAAAATATTCAAATAATCCAACACAATAAAAGAAAAAACAACAACAACTGGCGTCTCTAGTAATGGTTAGGCTCGTCGCCTACCACGCGAAAGACCCGAGTTCGGTCCAACGTGCGGTCGATTTGCTTTTTTTCTGCTGGGATTTGTCCCTCTCAGCCAGGGTGTTGATTCTCAAAGAGTCTAGACATCCTCAGAAAAAATAAACCCAAATATGTCGGCAAGAAGTGTGACCTACTTTGTAGCCTAAGTGATGCAAAGTGAGCGCTAAGATTACGAGTTTACTTGTGTTTAATGTTACATGTATGTATACTTTCCTTGTATTGCAGGTGGCTTTGTGGTGATCGTGATGAGAGAAAATTACATCTACACAGTCCCAGAGTACAAAGATCGCCTTGAGCCCTTGATGAAGGAATTGGCAATCAACGGAAAATGGACGTCGGTTTCAAGGATTGTTGTACCGAAATATTCCTGGGAAAACAACGGCGTTATTTTTGTCTTTAGGGTAACTGGGAATACGATTTAGAATAAAAACCCATAGTTTTTAATAATTTGGTAGTCTTGTCTTCGCCTAAACGCACGCCATACAAGAGCTCTCCGCTCAAACCCAAGCTTTCGTGATATGACAAATAGTTTTTTTCTATTATTTTATTTAGATCAGGTTCGTGTACAGGCACGTTTCGTGTAAACGCACTTTTCTGAGTCCTCCCGAGCACGGTGTGTATATGCGGAGATCTTAAGCTCTGAGACAACAGGCTACTGTAGGGAGCATGTATATTAATTAAACATTCATAATCAAGACATTGCAAGGTTCATGTATATCCTCCTGTATTCAAGAGCACATCTTATATGGATAATGCTTAGAATTCATTAAAAGGCGATTACATGTATCAATACTATTAGACTTAAGGATCCCTCTGTCCCTGTTTTTTGTAGGGGAGGAAGGGTCTAGAAGTCACAGGGGCAAATTGTCACAAGGGCTCCCCCACGAAAACTGAATACTCAATATTTTTTTTTTTACAAATATCACTAAAAGACACAAATATACTATAGACCATCTATTAGTGGTATTGAATGTTCTGTTTGAGTGTTCTTTACTCGCTGGAGATCCCTTGTGACAATTTGCGCCTGTGACTTCTAGCCCCTCCCCTCTCCCCCTACATGTTTTTTATACAAAAAAATTATCTGAACAAAAACATACCAACGGCTGGATGCAGGAAGTGAATAAGTCTGGTTTCATGAGCAGACGTATTTTCTATTTGTTAGAATTTATTTGTAATGACATATTTGAATATCCGTGTTATTGGACATGTTTCTCAACAAAGATCCAATCAAGGACATATTACACAACGTATTTATTTATTCTATATTTGGTTTTCCCTATCAATTTGAAGAATTTGAAATTGATGTTTATTTTGGTTTTAAACCCCTTGCAAAATTACCTTTATTTAAGTGGCAAGCTACGTCGATTTTGCCTGTCAGTGCCAACCAGGGTTGAAAAGAATTTTTCACACAGATCGAAATGCTGGCTCAAAATATTCTGAAGGGACTTCACTTTCTTTTTACGGTCAGTATGATGTATAGCTCTCTGGTCTCCTCCGCCCCTACTGTAAACCCACATGTATCAGTTTTCTGCACTTCTTCCTTTCCTTTAGGCGGAGCGTCCACTGACCTGTTTTGTCAGTTGCAGGCCAGTATCATTATATATAGATGAGCCTGGCCTGCAACTGACAAAACAGGTCAGTGGACGCTCGGCCTAAAGCCTTTATTCTTTTCTAAAATTACTCGCAGCCTCCAAAAGACCAAGGACGATAGCAGACGACAAGAAAAAGCAGCGCCGATGCGTAGAGAGAGCGAGAAGATTGATGCAAGGATATATTTAGCACAGTTTAAAAAGCCAGGGAATCTAAAAGTGTAAAAATCTGTGTCCAGGGGTCTTACAGTGCTCAGCAATCCATTTCTCGTGGCGCAAATAGAGAACTCCCCGATCATCAGAAGATCTAAAGCAATCTCAGCCTAGTCAGATTAGATCTATGGAAGAGCCAAAGCCTCGGGGGAATAGAAAAGGGTTGGGTCTCCCCAACGTCTTCGTTGTTTCGGAGAATAACAAAGGAAGAGAATTTGGCGTGTTTTAAACAAATTATCGTAATGTTGATGGGGGTTGATAAACCGTCCATCGATCATTCTTTTCAATTCAATGAATACTTCAGTGGGAGGAAAGCAGGCAAGAGAAGAAGAAAAAGGGAGAGAAGACAAACAGTAATAGAAAATTTTTGGCACAGATATAGAATAAATTGGAAAGGGTTAGCTTGAGTATAAATTTGAGCTTGTGTTGCTGAAGGGTGGGGGAAAGTAAGGAGGAGAGGTAGAGAGAAGGAGCGGAAAAGAGAAAGAAAGAAAGAAAGAAAAAAAAATTAATATAGAGAGAGAAAGGGAGAGAAATAGGGTGGGGGGGGGGGCTTGAAAAAGCAATGAATAATAAACATACCACCTCTGAGCCAACAACACCCCCCTCCCCCACCCCATTCAGCTCTTGCACCGAAGGAAGAAAAGAACCTTCCCCTACTGCCCCCCCCCCAAAAAAAAAAAAAAAGATTAAAAAGGGAAAAAAGACAAAAAAGGGAAACATAAAAATCAGCGTCTCAAACTTGCAGATAAAAGGAAGATCCCTAACGTGTGGCTTATTGATTGAATTCCAAGGCGCCATAAAGACATTTCTTGGCCCGCGGTAATCGTTTTAATTTCGATTTTGTTGTCACTGATTTACAAGATGTATAGCTGGCGGGATTGATGAGGGCGTCCAATCACTGTCCACCCCTTCTGAAAGATTGGTTCAGTCTCCTCTTAATCACCTTCAATCTGTGTTTGTTTTTTCAGTGTTTGGTTGTCCTCCCCCCCCCCCCTCCCTCCCTTTCCTTTTTAGGGGGTTGGAGGAAGGGGCTGATTTACATAGTATCCCCCTCTTTTCCTTTATTTTTTTTTTATTGTTTAAAAAAGATCTTTAGTCTCAATTCAATTCAATGACTGTCGACCCTCATGTAAGATTGGTCCGGTGTCCTCTTAACCACCTTCAATGTGTGCTGGTTTTAGGGTTTGTTTTTTTCAATGTTTGGTTGTTTTCTTTGCCCCCTCCCTCCCACCTCCTTTTTGGTGGTTGAATATGGAGCTGTTTTGCTTAGCTTTTCCCTTTCCATTCTTTTATCCTTTTCTTTGAAAAAAAGAAAGAAATCCTTTCCTTAAAAAAAAAGAAGGGCATTAAGACGCATAGATAGGCATTTGTACAACGTAGACACCATGGCAACGTGTAGGCCCTACATTCACGTAGCATATCAACATATTATAAGTAATTGATTGAATGTAAGTTAATTATAAATATGCATACTACGTGTATATTATATTTTTTATTCTTTTTCTGTCTCAGTTTTCATAGCAGGCTTACTGTCCAATCAAAGAGCTTGTATATAAAGAGAGGTAAGCTCGGTCTGGCTTAGTAAGCGGAAAGAGAAAAAAAAAGTGTTCACGCAAAAGAGTTCCGTAGCAGAAAAGCTACTCAAATGCGTTACTACGTCATAAGAGAGTAAAAAACTAGCATCATGACGTGGTTGATATGAATCAACATTTATCGCTAATTTATAGGTTTTAGGTTAATAATAATTTTGATGAGATTTTCTGTTTGCTTGTGCACTCTAAAATAAGTGCGCGTCTTGTTCTTTTCATCTGGTTGTTATTAAGACGTATTTATTTATTGAGAAACCAGCTTTTGTTTCGCCATTTTGGCTTGGACCATAGCAGGGTAGCGCCACTTTTCAAGAAACGCATCATAAAGGGGAGGTAAGTTTCGTCTCTCGTAGTCCTTCTCTCCGGTCCAATGTCTCCATGGTCTCTTTGTCAAGGGACATAACCCATGGTTTAGATACAGTACCGTTATGTTTTGCAGGATTGTGCTATCGTCCGTTTTTTTTTTGTTCAGTGGTAATCCGATACTGCACCGGTAGTTACAGTAGTTTCTACCTCTTCGGTTTGGTTACCAGTAAAACACCCCTTGCAATACTGTAAAGCCAATTAAGAGACGGGCCAACCCGGGCTGAGAGTTGAAAAATTCCAGCAGAAATAAACGCAAGTCTTCCGTACGCAGGATCAAGCTCGAGTCTTCCACATGATAGGCGAAGAGCCTAACCATTACACCACTGCCTCTGCTCGCGCAGTACAAAGGCACGCTCCGCTCCAAACTCAATCACGCGCTTGCGTCAAACGAGCCCCCCCCAACTCCCCTATTTATAATTAAGTAATTAAGTACAATAATTATTGATCAGGTTGATGCTCGGCAATGGGAGTTTGCCCCCTCGTTGGTTTGGTTTGGTTTTGGTTACCAGTTTTACGTCCCCTGCAACACTGTAAGGCCATTTAAGAGACGGGCTACTTCAACCCTGCCTGTCAGGGCCAACCCGGACTGAGAGGGATAAAATCCCAGCTCTTTGCTTACCATGTGGAAAACCCAAGTTCGACAAAACGTCCGGAAGAGCGTACTTTTTCTGCTGGTATTTGTACATCTCAGCCCAAATTGCCCCTGACAGGCAGAGCCGAAGTAGAATATGTCTTGAATGACCTTTCAGTTTGCAAGGGACATAAAACTGGTAAGGGTACAGACACAGTGCAATCAGTAACAACACACTCAACTCTCGACCCCAATGAACTTTCCTAATGACAACCCGAGACGAGGGAAAACCTCTTTGCTTTCCCACAATACTGCATCTGCCTTCGTCTCTTGACAACCTCCTAATACATGTTGTGTATCCTGAGCATTCTAGCGCAGTAGCAAAATGTGCTACAGCTCATTTTGTTCACTTCTCACTCGCCTCTCGAAACAAATGCTGAGAAGTATACAGATCGAAAATGGTTGCACCATGGCCGTACCCTAACCAAACCAATCCAAAGCTATTAATGGACGCCAAAAATCAGCTCAAAAGACAATAAATGGTCTGAATCATTCACTTTATTTCAAATTCATTGACAACATAACATGATGACCACAAATGAGATACTCATTCTACTCCCAGTGCCTTCAGCCAGTAGTGGGAACACAAAAGAGTCAAATATTGAGGAATATGGTGACTTTGATAACCTTGGGCACAAGCCATCAATCTATGAAATAGCCGGTATTTCAATTTTCTAAAAAAAAAACAATGGTTCATAACAATATAGAAAAACAACTGTTGGGATTTGATTGCTTCTAGATATGAAAACTTTGAGGAAACTTATTAATCTTGCTACAAGGATGAGGGCTAATTTAAAAAAGCAGAAAAGGAAAGCAACAACTGTTCCTGACAATGTAAATCTAATAAGTCTTTTCTGTTTGTTGAGACATACTTAATACTAAACAACTAGCAAAAAAACCAACAACCCAGCAGCAAAAATATTAAGACCTGTCTCTGCTTATCGCTTGCTAGCTTCTCTGTCACACTCAGTGTGAGTAGCCTACATGGGATAAACAAAGCATACTAACACTTAAGGTCACTTAGAGATAATACCATCATACTGAGAGCTTTTCACTCTATAATAATTTAATTAAAAATCTGAGTTTCAGTAACCTTTAGGTGGTATCTGAATCTCTCAAGTTGATACTTTTCTTACTCAGTAAATCGTGACAAGCATCAGAAGAATACGTTTTTCAGAGGGCAAACAGAAATTTCAAGACAGATTCCCCCTAAGCACATGCTGCTGATGAGTTCTCAGGAATGCAAGAACAAATAATGATGGATGTCAAACTTTTCCCACTAGACTCAATTTCTTGGATTGCTAGATGATGGAAAAAATGTGGTGAGGCAGCCCTCATTTGCAGTACAATGTAGTCTTTATACAATCAACAATGTGGTCAAGACAGTAAATGATCAACAGTATATGTTAACCTTCCCCACAATAAAGTGATAGGGAAGGTAAATATGTTTAGAGTGTTGCAAAACATATGCTGAAATTGCAAAACAATACATTCCTAGGTTTTTTTTACAAGCGATGGAACGATAGAAGATAGGGTTGGATATTTTGTAAGACTTTTCCAATATCAAAAAGAATATTCCAATTATTTCATGATAGAGCAAATGGACAAAAAAGATAGGATCATGACAATCCAACATCTCTATAACTAAATGGAAAAGTCTCAATCAACTTCCTTTCCTTATTAGATTTAATACTTTTTCGGAAATGTATCATGAAACCTTCATGGGGGTGAGCAGAGCAAAAGGCAGAATCATTCACACCACCTCCATTATGAATGATTCTATCATAAATTGCCACTTCAGATCTAGGCACACCCCAAAACTGACTTCTTAAAAATGGGGCCAAGATGCTCGGTCCCTACCGAGCTTGACCTCCTCATTTTTTTTTTGGTTTGTTTTGTTTGCCGACAACTTCCTAGGAATGAGGACTATCAAAAAGATAAAAACATTCTTGTAGAGTGAACAATGTTTGAAACGAAAACAACTAAAACAAAAAAACAAAGCTGAAAACTGACAGGTATTGGAATCCCCGAGTTATTTTCTTTGTTATAGTAAGTAAGCTTAACAGCAAATGTAAATACATTTCCTTGCCTGCACATCTGCCATTCCATTACACTTTTTGGTGGTAGGAAATTTGCCTTCTGCAGCCTTGACATATTGCCAGTGAGAAGGTAAATAAACAAAAGAATGCCAGCATTAGTTCAGTATAAAGTGCTAGGCATCTTCTGTTGTTTAATTCATAAGAATAAAAAAACAAAACAAAAACCCCAACTCACCACTCCCACCAAAAATACAAAACAATATCAACCTCACAGTTTGAGCTTAGAAAGAAATATAATAAGAGTGAGTCATTACACACTGGGAACCACTTTTGATGGCAAGATCAAAGGGACATTGCCCTGACAAGTTTCCATTGACTTTTGGTAAAGGCTTAATTCCCTTTATGGTTTGGCACTATAGCTTAAATAAAAATGTGACCATACTATAAAGAGATAGAACCAATGATTTCGGTTTAAACATTGTCCACTGTACATTTCTGCCATCTTCATTTGGGTTGATAGGTCGGCATCCTCTTGCTATGAACACAGGGTCAGCACCAATTCAAAGCTCAGTACATATTCTGGGAGTTTGCAGATCGGGGGACTTTAATCTTGTCAATGTTTTTCATGATGATGTCGTGGAGTGAAGCCTGTAAGGAAAAAAGAATTTAAAAAAAAAATTGATTTAATAGAATAAAATGAAAACTATCACAGAATGGGTCATTAAGCAGTTGGGAAGCCAAGGCGTAAAAAAAAAAAAAAGAAAAGAAATAAAGCATTTATCACCTTATCCAGCTCGTGAAATACTCCTGCAACTTTGCTGTCCCATAGAGATTCTTATTTCTTCTACTACTGTTGTTTTAATTTCATATCAATATTAACATAAACAAAAAAATACTAACAAATTTTAAGGAACATATAGAAATTTTTTAGGTTGGTTTAGACTTAACACCCTTGTTTAAAACTTAAGTGTGAAGTCATATCAGAAGCGGGAGGTCTTAGTTTTACATCCATCTCTAACAACACTAGGGTCGGAGCCATGAACACTAAAAAAAATTTCAAGACCCTCACAGGATTCAAGTCAGAGACTTTTGCTTTTGCAGAAAGTTGATTTTATCGCTCGTCCACCCCCCACTCACTTGTGTATGTACAGTTAGTTGCTTGGACTTATTTGATTGTGCTGAACATGCACCAAGGTTAAATAAGCTTCATCTACACAAGGTAAAACATTTGCTAGAAAATACAGGATCTCTCCTGAGTCATTACATCTCCTCCTACAAGTTGTAAACAAGTGAGATTGAAGAAAAAAAAAGATGATAAAACGACTACTCACATAATGATTTCTCATCTCAAGAATGGCATTTTGCAAATTCAGCATCTGTCTTTCATCAAATTCTTTGATGGACTGTCTGTAATCCTCCTGTTGAATTAGAAATAAGGGAAATAGTTATAAATAAAAAAAGACAATGCCTCACCTGAAAAACGGAAACACGCTGCAATAGAACAGAAGATGTTAAAAGAATAAACTTTACAAAGTTGATCCAATGATTTAAGGGAGGGGTTGGAGACTTGGGACACTCAATTACTTTATGGTGTTTGTAATTTAGTGCCCAAGGTCTCCATCCCCCCTCATACCTGGATAACCCATTTCTATGATGACATGAAAAGAGTTAACAAGTTCCGTGAATGCAGTCTCGCCTAATTCTAATGCTACACCCAAGCTTACGGTCACAACCCAAATGATTATGACCAGCATCTGTGGTGTAATGGCTATTCTCTTGGCTTATCACGCATGTAAATGATCTGTTTTTCTGCTGGGAAGTTTCTTTTAGCACGGATTGGCCCTGACAGGTAGGGTCTTAAATGATCTTACAGTTTTTCAACGGATGTAAAGCTAGAAACCAAACAAAATGATTATGATGAAGAAGGTGAAAGTGTTTTCCATTGAAGAAGGTGAAAGTGTTTTCCACTGAAGAAGGTGAAAGTGTTTTCCATCAAGTCAGCAGTGTAATCTTGAAAACAAAAAAGCAATTACTGACCAGAGAGACAAAAATTGAATAGAGTAAACAGGTGAAGAAAAAAAAAAATCTGAACACTGCCCTCTCTTTACTAACAAATGCTTCACTCAGTAGGAACTTACAATGTGTGGGTATTTTGCAATCTTGGAAATGATCCGCGCCCTCTGAAGATAGTACCGTGTGACCTGATCTAAGTAACTGCTTGCCTCACTTTCCACCTGCCTTGCTTCTGCCACAACATCTTCCTGGAAGAGTAAGAAAAGAATGGTTCATTATCATAGGCATTGTTAATAACATTAGGATTGATCTAAAAAAAGGTTTGGCTGTGGCATGGGACCAAGATACTCAATTCAATTTCCATTTTTGTTTAAGTCTAAGTACAATATAGTTGACTAAAATTAAACAAGTGACTTTTTTTCACAGAATGAAACAAGTGGTTTAAGAAATTTGTGTCTGAATAATGATACTTGATGTAGTCCATATCGCCCCAATGCAGACACTACTAAGCAATATATTACAGCACCCCCAGATCAAAGGCACTGGCTCAGGCAAAACTGTGGCTGCTGAACTTGCCATCTTCAGGGTATTCCGAGAGTATCCCAAGTTCAAGGCTGTGTACATTGCTCCCATGAGGGCTCTAGTCAGTCAGTCAGTCAGACCAAAGGCACTTTGTTGAAAGGATATCATCCAGACAAACCCTTAATCTTTGTTAAATCCAAGGCGTTGTTATATCAGAACTTGGTCCAGTAGTGAAGACAAAGAGCGCACATAGCCCAGGTGACATTTTGAGGAAGCCATTATCAAGCAGTTGTAACAATTCATACAGCCCATATCCTTGAAATGCAGGCTGTTGCAGACCAAAGGCGTTCTGAAACAATCTTAACTTCTTGAACCGAATGCATAATTTTACAGGCTCTAGAACATGCAGAGACGCAATGACAACTTCCATAGCTGCAGCACCCAATCTTATCACAGCTGTCTCCCCATTTTAACTTTAGAGTTTTAAAAAAAAGTAATAGTAAAAGAAACATTGTAGATCTGGTAGCAGCTTCTAATGTGAAAATAACTTATGAGAAAAGGCATATTTCAATAAAATGAAGGTGTCCTAGTCATAAAGGTGTATAGGAAGGGCGGGCACAATTTTAGCAGGTCGAATAATCCTACAAATTTGATAATTTGACTAAGTTTTAGGGGACGGATGATGTCGGATATTGGTGCTTGGTTTGGTTACCAGTTTTACGTCCCCTGCAACACTATAACGTCATTTAAGAGACAGGCTACTTCGACCCTGCCTGTCAGGGCCAACCCGGACTGAGAGGGGAAAAATCCCAGATCGTCCACAACTGGGGATCGATCCAGAGTCTTCCCGCATGACAGCGCCGGTGATATTGGTGCTCCACAGCGAGGAAAAACTGGGAACCAGTACAACCCAATTGAAAAAGTTTTACAAAATAGCTTACCTGTATCGACACGCCAAAATTGTTGCCATCTTCTATTTTGGGTATCAGAAAGTTGATCCACATTCTCACCTGTCGGAGTGAGATAGGTAAAATCACATTATTGTAAGTGACAATTCCATCAACACCATGTTAAGTTAGGCATCATTTTCTGCCAAAGATAACATTATTTCAGAGGTGATGAAAGATAACAAAACACATACAAAAACAACAAGTTTTAACATATTCATGGGTCTAAAAAACCGGCAGACTTAGGTTTGTTGAAGTTGAAAAACCGGCAAACTTTCACCCATGATCCCATCTAAGCTTGAAAAACCCACTACTCAAAATCACAGTGAATGCACCCTCAGGAATCCTGCAAATCGGGTAAAAAAAAACCCCACAACATTAACACCCTATCCAAAAGCTACAAAACAATTAAATTATTTTACCATATTAGCATGTTCCATGAGGCCCCGCATCAAAGGTTTGGTTTTCTCACAGTAACTGTGAACATTTTTGTTGTAGGCTACCGCTCCACCTGGAAACACAAGCACTCTTGTCCCTGAGGAAAGCAAAACAGAAAACTTAGCATATGCACATACACAGGATGGGCCCAAAGATCGTCACAGAAAATTCTGAGCTCTGTTGTTGGCTTTTGGTTCTATATAATGCCCCCTATGACGCTTTAAGGTAAATTAAGATGGGGGCTATTCAACGCCGCCCCTGCCTGTCAGGGCCAACAAGGGCTGAGAGGAACACAGTATCCCAACCAAGACATGGAAATGTTTGACGAATGTGGGAATTGATCTCCTGTATCTGCATGATAGACAAAGAGCCTAACTAATAAATCAGAGACATCAATTCCTGAGCTCTGACTCTTTTTCCCCCCACACCAGATCAAAGAATCAGGTGCTCAAATTAGACTAAATGAAACCCCACAATACAGGGCTACACAGATTGGCCCTTATATCATCATGGCCATGTTATATTTGCCTAAAGTCATATTTTATAATAGAGCTTTGAGAAATCAACTAAAGCCACACAATGCTATTCCATAACATAAAGAGCTTTTCTTTTGCCTGTAAGGAAACCATTTGCTGGTTGATAGAGTGTGAGGGGTCCTAAATGAGAGGACAAGCGGAAAAAGCTAGCATGAAAATTCCAGGTTTTAGGCTGGTTAAATTTCAGGCTACTGGTTCCAAGTTTGTTCTTACCTGTCACACTGGAACTGTGGTTGTTGACATTGGCCTCTACTTTCCTCTTTTTCTGTGATGGCTGCAGAGACATTATTTTGAAAATAAACTCATATTCAAGTAGATTAAAATAAATACGAAAAGCTCATACAACCAATAAAACATACACACAGATTCTTATTTCCATTGCGCACAGAAAAAAAGAACATAATATGAAAATAACAATTCTTCAACTTTAATGGAAATAATCAATCAGAAGTTATGTTTACGTCTCTTAGAGGTGCCAACCAGCAAAGGAAAAAAATACTGAAATCCAGTTGATCTGCCCTGTATGTAAGCTGTTGAATTACATAGAATAGGGATAAGATCTGTTGGTATATCCTGACATCAGGATTTATCTCGAAAATGACAACTCTGTCTGATGGTGAGAAAACAGACAAAACACCATACACAGCTGATAAAATGTTCGTGTATTTTGTTTAAAAAACCCCAAAAGACATTTTCAACGATGTAAACTGATCAGTCCAAAGTTGACCGAACTTTTCGCAGGCTTTACAGATTTGGAAAAATACACTTATTAAATTGTAGATTAGTATATCAGGTCCCCCTTACAGAAAATGACAGAGCAAATCAAAATTAGAATGTCGGTTCTGCATTTTGACTTAAATGATAAAGATGTAAACAAGACACAATGCTGGGTATAAAACATAACCAATGTTAAATCAAATATGGCTTTTATGTCATCCTCAAATGAAAGTAAACTCAAGAATGGCTAGAAACAAAAAACAGCCATCAAGCAATCAAAGGACATTTTAGATTGTTTAAAAAAATATATTTGCAAACAGGCCCACTCACCCATGCATACAGGATCATCTCTTTGCAAAATTCTTTTTATATTTTGCTTTTTTTCCCACAACAGATCAAAGAATCAGATGCTCAAATTAGACTTTAGAAATGAAACCCCACCAAATCTTATAACACATTGCTAATTTACCTCTGTTGTGTCATTTTCATCCTCAAGTGGGACAGGATAGGGAATGTTCACTTCTTGCTCCAACTCATGGGGCTTTTGTGATTTCACTTGCTGTAGGAAATAATAAGAAAATTATGTTACTGTTTTCTAAGTCCTACTTCTTCATATATAAACAGTGACAGGATGTCCATAAAATAATGATTCATATCTTTCAGTCCCTTTTATAGACAATTTGAACATGAGTCGTGCTGCAACAGGTCTCCCACACTTATATTACATATAACTTATATATGAAGATTCTTTTTGTCTATATGTGGTGTAAGAGGACAAAACATTTACAGATTTGATGTTAATTAAATTGTAAATTTGAAAATTTAAGAAGCACTATGAGCAAATTAAGTTTCAATTGTTGGGTCCTTATAGTGCATTTGTGTGATGTTGACCAACGCATTTAAAAGAACGTGTGTGCAGGTTCAAATATGCTGGTGGCATCCTTTCAGGCCTCATATAAGTCAAATTAAAATAAACCTTTTTTCCATTGGATGGGCAGCAAAGCAACATCCTTTTGTCTTACTACTTACTTTGAAGAGTTCATCGATCTCCAACACTTTTTGTGGGAAAGTTTCTCTCACAAGTTGTTCTGACTGAAAATATATGAATGGGAGGAATATAAAACCAGTTCAACAAAATATATAATAAATATAGCAATGATCATGTTACAATATTGTATAGTCAAGACTTCTTAATTTTTACCCCTTACTTGCATATATATATATATTTTTGCATGTCTTGTGGATATATGGTCTTGCATGAATAAAATTACCAACCCGTAATTTAATTTAAGACTTTAAACTCGTCTTGGTCAACCAAAGACTGCATAAATAACTTTTCTCAATCTAATCTACTGGAAACAAATGTGCACTAACTTCACTAGGCAGTTTTCACTACAGATGAACCTTCTTTTGGAGTCACCTCTCCATAGCCTGTGACACCCTTGTGCTTTTCCTATATATATCTAGCATCCCCATAACACGAACAGTCCCTGCCCAACACTGCCACGGACAGTCATTTACTGTGACAACGGCTTCACAACCCGCTCATAGCAGTCATTTCTGAGGAGATTGCTAAAAAAAAAATATGTTCTGTTCAAACCCCAAACCTGATATGACAGTGCCCTATGAACTGGTAATATAAACCCCCAACAGCTGACCATGTAGACCCCTACACCCATCCATATTGTCTCTGTTGGTGATCAGGAATAACATGCTGTCCAAGAAGTCTCATGTACATCATGTGATAAGTGATCCTAGAACTTCTCCATAGCGGCTACCTGTCTATAACATCTATGGATCTCTGTGAATGTAAGTCATTAAGGGACAATTATAAAAGGCAGGTTTGACAGAACTGATAAAGATCATGATGCAACTTGACACTTTGTAGTCACACAGCCAGAAAGACAAAGAATCCTACTGGTACCGCCCAGCTAGCCGTGACGCGACTGGACATCTCGTATCTGACTACAAAGTGTAAGCACTCAATTAAAATGACACCCAAGAATAAATCAAGTAGTCCTCTATCCATTCCATGCAGTAAAACTGATTTCCACTGTTAATGCTATTATATGAATTTCAAAATACTAATAATGTATAATAACTTTAACTTACCTCTTTCTTGAACTGCTCAATGAAATCATTCACCTGAAAAAAAAGAAGAAGCCATACAGTGAAAATGAGCAAGAGCCTATTGATATGATATGATATGATATGATATCATTTCCGGGTGTTGTTAGGCCTTTTGGCCTTTTGCCCGTTCTTGTAGTC